>MU680212.1:0-32519 GCA_026770625.1 Nicotiana glauca | reverse complement strand
GGGTATGGGGGGTGGGCTGGGCTGGGCTGGTGAGGGTGGGGAAGGTTGAGAAGGAGTTTTGGAAAATATTTTACCTTCTATTGATAAGGACAACAACAACCCAGTAAAATGGGAGAAATTTAAAAATAGCCAGATTTACAACTGGTCATTCAAAAATAGCCTAATTTCAAAAGTAATCGAAATTTAGCCACATTTTATGTAAAGATAAATCTGAGCGAAATACTGTTCAAAACCCGGAAAATACTCCAGTATATTATGCTGGAGTTCCAGTATAAGTATACTTGAACTTCAACATATTATACTGGAGTTCCAGGATAGTATGCTGGAACTCCAGCATAATATGATAGAGTTCCAGCATAAGTACACTAGAACTCCAGCATAATATACTGGAGTTCCAGCAAGTATAATGGTCCAGTATAATATACTGGAGTTTGGAGCACCGGTGCTCCAGTCTCCAGTATATTATACTGGAGCCAGCAAAGTATACCGGTCCAGCATAATATGCTGGAGTTCATACATAAGTGCACCGAACTCCATTATATTATGCTGGACCGGTCTCTATTGCAGCAAAATGGTGGCTATTTTTCATTGACTTGGTAAACGCGCTGGCTATTTTTGATTGACCAGTCCGAAAACTGGCTATACTGTGCTATTTTCATCAGTAAAATCCCACTAGTGGGGTTTGGGGAGGGTTGTGTGTGTGCAGACCTTACCCCTACCTTGAAGGAGTAGAGAGGTTGTTTCCGAAAGACCCTCGGCTCAACTCAATAAAACAAAAAGATAAGAGGAGACAGTATTAGTATCACCACAGAAATCGTAGAAAAAATAAAAACAGCATGAAATCCAGAAGAAAGATGCAAAACAAAAGCGATAACCAGCAAATTGGTCCTGCACTGAAAAGCGAAATAGTAAGACACGACATGTCACTAGCTATCTTAGAGAAAAATATACCACACTAGTCTCACAAAGGTATGAAGTAAGGCAAGACTCAACTACTTCCTAACCTACAACCCTAATACTCGACCTCCACATCGTCCTATCAAGTGTCATGTCCTCGGAAATCTGAAGGCTCGCCATATCCTGTCTAATCACCTCTCCCCAATATTTCTTAGGCCGCCCTCTACCCCTTCTCGTGCTCTCCACAACCAGCCGCTCACGCCTCCTTACCGGAGCATCTGGGCTTATTGTTTTAACATGCCCGAACCATTTGAGTCGCGTTTCCCGCATCGTGGCATCAATGGAAGCAACGTGCACCTTCTCCCGAATAACATCATTTCTAATCTTATACATCCTAGTGTATCCGTACATCCACCTCAATATACTCATTTTTACTACTTTCAGCTTCTTGATAAGGAAAATATTTTTCTCTAATTGGAGAAAATGAGTTCATAGCAGAAAAAAATTCCAAACCATTTAAGCCAACCAAATATGAAAAAATTGGAAAACCTTCGCAGCAAACACACCCTAAATGTCTTTTTTTAACCGACACTCATTTGGAAACTGGGTGTTTGCACCGTTTAGCCGCAGTTTTGTTCTGGAGCGGCCACGTAATAAACTGGCAGGTCAATCATCTGTAGCAGGGAACCAAAGCACTCTCCCTCAATCCTCCAAATGGCAAGGAGGTTCGCATTCGCACCACCTCTTCAACCTTCTCTCCTCACTATAAAATTCAACCCCCCAAACTCCTTTTCCATTTTTGGCAAATCTCTCAAATCTTCTATGCTCAAGAGACTCCTCATTTCTTCCTCATCTCGCTACTGCTTCTCCAAAAAACCCATCAAATTCCACTTGCTTAATACTACTTCCTTTTTTCGTCGGCACATTCACTCTCTGAGTGTTCTTGCCATGGCTGAGCAGTCATCATCCAGCAGTTCTTCCCAGGCGGCCCATAAGCATAACAATCGTCTTACCTCTGAACATAGTCCTTATCTTCTTCAGCACGCCCATAATCCGGTATTCAATATTACTATTACTACTTTTTAAATTTCGAGGACTAATAAAAATTGTCGAACATTGATGAATCCCCAAATTTAATTTGGGATTTTGGATTGAGGTGTAGTTGATAGTGAGAGTCTGGGGGCTGTTTGATGGAATGTTTAATTTTGTTATTAAACTAAAAAGAGGAAGGGAAATTTTATGCCTTCTATTCTCTGCACTAACTTTGTTACTTTGTTCTTGATGGGAAGGTTGATTGGTATCCATGGGGTGAGGAGGCCTTTGCTGAAGCTCGCAAAAGAGATGTCCCTATCTTTTTGTCAAGTCAGTAACTTTTTGTGTTTCATTATATTACTCACTATTCCTGCATACTTTCCTTTATAGTCTGATCCATAGTTTGTCCCAAACAAAATGTCACCTTCCAAATGTCACCTATTTTAGACCATAAGTCTGAAAGTCCTTTTTTAAAGACTCCGCGCATAAAAATTGATATGGATGGAGCTTTGGTATTTTTGCAGTACCCCTTTCAGTCTATTGCTGTTATTCCAAATGATTCAATTATGATTTTCTAAAAGCTAATATTGAAATCTTTTCATGCTGTATTTTGGTCATGGATCGGATGGTGCTTGCCATGTCACGTTTGAAGTTGGTTACAGCACGTGTCATTGGTAAGTTTTTGTTTTTTTACACGGAGAGTGTCTAGAAATTAATATAGTGGAAGACTAATGCTTTATTAATTAATAAGGTGTCATGTCATGGAACTTGAATCTTTTGAAGACGAAGAGGTGGCCAAATTGCTAAATGATTGGTTCGTTAGCATCAAGGTGAGACGCGTGAGCTACATTTAGCTAGTTGTCTATAATCTTCAAACTAATAAACATTTCGTTACCTTTACTTGTATGTGTACAGGTTGATAGAGAGGAGCGTCCAGATGTTGACAAGGTAAAAACTCTCATTGAATTATGCTCTGGTTGATCGCCTTTCTAGTTGATTCCATTGGATTAGATTTGTTCCATTCAACTTGCATTGCTATTTTGACGTATGCTGTTGTATTTTGGTTTATTGGATACGCTCAGTGTTGCTCTTGGTTTTCTTTGATTATCCTCGTCGATGGAATCTTGTTCTTTGCAAATAAGTTGCTGTCATCACTTTCTTGCCTTTGGTTATGTGATGAACAAAGTACACAATGACTTTAGTTAACTAATATTAGTTTCTTAATGATTGTTTGATTTGTAATGTCCAAAGGTGATGCTATCAATGAGTAGCCTAACTTTGTTATATACTCAGGTGTACATGACATATGTGCAAGCTTTATATGGTGGTGGCGGTTGGCCACTAAGCGTCTTTCTTTCACCTGATTTGAAGCCCTTGATGGGTGGGACTTATTTTCCTCCTGAAGACAAATATGGAAGGCCAGGATTTAAAACTATACTTAGGTGTGCACATTCTCTACTTTCAGATTAAGCTGTTCAACATGAACTTCTGCTGCACTTTAAATATGCGTGGAATTCCTTTTTGAGCTCAAAGTTCTGAGTATTTCGTGTATGCTTCCGTCTTTCTTGCTTAGGAAAGTGAAGGAAGCGTGGAACAGCAAGAGAGATATGCTTGTCCAGAGTGGGGCCTTTGCAATAGAACAATTATCGGAGGCAATAGCGGCAGTTGCTATATCAAATAAACTTTCAGATGAGGTTCTGCAAATCGCACTGCGTAAATGTGCTGATCATGTAAGATTTTCCGTAAATACGTGAGTTGTCTTTTGTATGTTTGGAGTTACTTACAAGAAAAGCCACATTTGATGCTTGAGATAGCCCAATTGCATCCTCCTGTCTCTTCTTTACTGCTGCTATTCAAAGTACTTAAGAATTCGTCAGCTTCTCATGATAGATATTGCCCCTTTTTCTCGATGGTAATTGGCCATGAGAAAAGGGGCAATATATTTCATGAGAAGCTGACCCGCAAACCTCAGGTTGCTAAGTCTCTGTCTGACTTCATAATTTGACATCTTTGCTTGTTCATCTGAATGCTACCCTTTAGGATTAATTATCTGTGATGTTGTTAATGATGATGGTCTAACATCCACATGTTCCCTGCATATTCTGCAGTTAGCAGAAAGCTATGATTCAAATTGAGTTGTCTTTTGTATGTGCTGGCAACCTTTCTGTTTGGAGTTGCTTACAAGAAAAGCCACATTTGATGCTTGAGAGAGACCTATTGCATCCTCCTGTCTCTTCTTTACTGCTGCTATTCAAAGTACTTCAGAATTCGTCAGCTTCTCATGATAGATGTTGCCCCTTTTTCTCGATGGTAATTGGCCATGAGAAAAGGGGCAATATATTTCATGAGAAGCTGACCCGCAAACCTCAGGTTGCTAAGTCTGTCTAACTTCATAATTTGACATCTTTGCTTGTTCATCTGAATGCTACTCTTAAGGATTAATTATCTGTGATGTTGTTAATGATGATGGTCTAACATCCACATGTTCCCTGCATATTCTGCAGCTAGCAGAAAGCTATGATTCAAATTGAGTTGTCTTTTGTATGTACTGACAACCTGTCTGTTTGGAGTTACTTACAAGAAAAGCCACATTTGATGCTTGAGAGAGCCCAATTGCATCCTCCTGTCTCTTCTTTACTGTTGCTATTCAAAGTACTTCAGAATTCGTCAGCTTCTCATGATAGATATTGCCCCTTTTTCTCTATGGTGATTGGCCATGAGAAAAGGGGCAATATATTTCATGAGAAGCTGACCCGTAAACCTCAGGGTGCTAAGTCTCTGTCTGACTTCATAATTTGACATCTTTGCTTGTTCATCTGAATGCTACTCTTAAGGATTAATTATCTGTGAGTTGTTAATGATGATGGTCTAACATCCACATGTCCCCTGCATATTCTGCAGCTAGCAGAAAGCTATGATTCAAATTATGGTGGTTTTGGTTCTGCACCCAAATTTCCACGGCCAGTTGAGATGCAATTGATGCTTTACAGCTCAAAGAGGTCTAGGGAGACTGGAAAATCAGATGAATCCAAGAATGCTCTAAAAATGGTCTTGTTCACTTTAGAATGCATGGCGAGGGGTGGTATCCATGATCATGTTGGAGGTGGTTTTCACAGATACAGTGTGGATGAATGTTGGCATGGTGAGGTAAATTATTATGCATGTATTGTGATATTTAATTTTAATTCTTGTTCAATTGATGTGTTCTTTTCCTGCTTCTTGCAGTTCCACATTTCGAGAAAATGTTATATGATCAGGGTCAACTTGTTAATGTCTATCTCGATGCTTTTTGTATCACAAAGGATGTGTTTTATTCAAGTTTGTCTCGTGATATCCTTGACTACTTGAGGAGGGATATGACAGGTTCAAATGGTGAAATATTTTCGGCTGAAGATGCTGATAGTAATGAATTTGAAGGTGCATCACGGAAAAAGGAGGGTGCTTTCTATGTCTGGACTAGCACCGAGGTACTTATCACTGTTGTTTTTACTGTCAAATATTTGAATTAGTATCATTTATGTTTTGTTGTTTGAAGTTCGAGTATCCAGACATGTATGAATCAGCAATTGCTGGCTAACATCTTCTCAACAATATATATGGAATGGATATGCGTCAGATGTTGCAAATCTTTATTTAATGTTGCAAATCTTTATAGTTTGGCTCTACAGCACGTTTATTTAATGTTGCAAATCTTTATAGTTTGGATAAAGCTCAGATCTGCTTTTGGCAAATGACAGTATGTTGATATGGTATAGCAATTTTGAGGTCAGCTTGGCTCATAAAAGTGGAACGTTGAATTGTAACTTAAAATCTGAGTTGCTCAATAAATTAGATTTCATCAAATAAGTGGAACTAGCCAGTATCCTATTTGTGCATCATGGTTAGATTATTCACAGGAAGTGTCTGAAATAAAGTGGCATGGAGGATCAACAGCCCAGCCTACTTGTAAGTTGAAGATTGGACACATCAAATTTTTATGCCAAGCTCAACTAAATCCAAATTTTACGGATCCTTTTCTTTAACCAAATTCCAAATTAGGTAATCCCACCAAGTAGCTCTTCTGGCCAAATAGGTTGCATGAGTGCTATTTATTCTCAGCTGCAGTTGTGGCAGGCATCATCAACTTCAAAAACAGTCCAGTCGTCAAGCATGCTAGAACTATTGGATCAATGCTTAGCCCAATCCACATATAGTAAGCCGGTTTTGACATTGTAGCCTTGTAAGACATGATTCCATGCATTTCTGGTTAGTTAAAAAAGGAGGAAAACATTTTTTTTTCAAAAAAATAAGGATAAAAAGAGGAAAACAGAAAATACATACCGCGAAAACTACTTGTGTGACACCATTTTCTGCCCAGCATTGAGCTTGAGTGCATTGACTTGGTTCCATCTTTCTGAAGGTTGACAACATAGTTGGCGAGCACGCAATGCTTGTCAAGGATCATTACTATGTAAAACCCTCAGGTAATTGTGATCTTTCATGGAGGAGTGATCCACATAATGAATTCAAGGACAAAAACGTGCTAATAGAAAGAAGTAGTATCTCTGCAATGGCATCAAAACATGCTTTGCCTGTCGAGGAGTATCTTGATATCCTGGGGAATGCTCGCCGGAAACTTTTTGATGTGAGGTCGAAACGCCCCCGACCGCATCTGGATGATAAGGTATATTTTCTGTCGCCAATGTGTTTATTTATTTCTTCATTATGTTCAGTGTGATGAGTGATCTATTGTTATAGGTTATTGTATCGTGGAATGGACTAGTGATTTCATCTCTCGCCAGGGCGTCAAAAATCCTCAAGGGAGAACCGGAGGGAACAAGATTCGACTTTCCTGTGGCAGGCACAAATGTAAGATTTCAGAGCCATCTTTGACTTTCAGTAATGGATTAGTAGTCTCATAAATGCATGACAATTGTACTGTCAGTAGACATGCTGAATCCTAGAGTGGTGGTAGTAAAAATTTTGTTAAGCAGTTGATATTTCAGTATGTTTATTGAAATGTAGATACTCGTTGTCCTCCAATGCTGTATGTCTCTGAACCGTGATCATTGGTGCATCACTGGCTTGATACCCATGTTTACTCCTTAGCTTGTGTTTGTTTTAAACTTTCATTATTGCAAATCATTTTGACACGTCTGATAAGGTACTGGTGATGGACAAGAGAGGTTGCTCTGATGTAAGCAATCTCCACTTCCAACCAAGAGGTTGTGAGTTCGAGTCTCCCCAAGAGCAAGGTGGGAAGTTCTTGGAGGGAAGGATGCCGAGGGTCTATTTGGAAACAGCCTCTCTACCCCAGGGTAGGGGTAAGGTCTGCGTACACACTACCCGCCCCAGACCCCACTAAGTGGGATTATCCTGGGTTGTTGTTGTTGTTGATAAGGTACTGGTGGGGTTGCCTTCTCGGTTGACTGGTTATTGTTTTTCCTTGTCATATTCAGCCCAAGGAGTACATGGATGTTGCTGAGAAAGCAGCATATTTTATCAGGAAATACCTTTATAATCAACAGACGCGTAGGCTGCAGCACAGCTTTAGGAATGGTCCTTCCAAAGCAACTGGATTCCTAGATGACTATGCATTTTTAATAGCAGGTCTACTGGATCTTTATGAGTTCGGTGGTTCAGTCTTCTGGTTGGGTTGGGCACTCGAACTTCAAGAGACCCAAGTAAGGAATTTTTTTATCTTTTGGTGAATAGGACAAGTTCTTATTACTGTTAAACTATTTCTTGCAGGACGAGTTATTTCTCGATAAAGCTGGAGGAGGTTACTTCAGCACAACTGGTGAAGATCCTTCTGTTCTTCTCCGTCTGAAAGAAGATCATGATGGAGCAGAGCCTTCAGGGAATTCTGTTTCAGTGATTAATCTAGTGAGATTTGCCTCTATGGTTAAAGGTGACAAATCCAAACATTACAGAGAGACTGCAGAACATGTTCTGGTTTGCCTTGAACTTTCTGCATCTTATGTTGATTATATTATCCGTGTATTGTTGCCAGTAAATTTGTAACCTTTGCATTTGATAGGCGGTTTTCGAAAAGAGGTTGAAAGATGCAGCTGTCGCTGTGCCACTGATGTGTTGTGCAGCTGACATGTTGGCTTTTCCTTCCAGAAAGCAAGTAGTTGTAGTTGGACAGAAGTCTTCTGAGGAGTTTGAAAACATGGTTGCTGCTGCTCATTCAGCATATGATCCTAACAAGACGGTAAGCACTTTCCTTGCAGGAGCTAACCTTCATATCACATTTTACATTGGTGAATTTTGCTTCTTACTAGTACTGATTCCAATTAGGTTATTCACATCGATCCAACTGATTTGGAAGAGACAAGATTTTGGGAAGAAACTAACGAAAATATTGCTTTGATGGCAAAAAACAATGCTGCTGCGGACAAATTAATTGCCCTGGTTTGTCAAAACTTCACATGTAGTCCTCCAGTCAGTGACCCGAAATCTCTTGAATCATTGCTCTCGCAGTAAATACTAAAAGCTTTGGTTTAGAGTAGTTCAAGGGTATATACATAGAGCTGGCACCAACAACTAGAGAAACTGAAATTAGTTGTTTGTCTAAATTATATGTTACAATAAGTTTCTGCTATGGTGGCTCTGTTGTCTTGCGAACCAAGTGTGCTATAGTTCATTAGCTTTGGCTAAGGGTTAGTTCAAAGATGTGTGTACATAACAAACCAGATACTGAGATCAGAAGTTAGTTTAATGAATGTGCTACAATAGGGTTCTGGTGTGTTGGTTCTTTTTTCTTGTTAGTAAAACACTTAAGTTGTGTCTAATACTGCAATATTTTTCCATTGGTAGTGCTAGAGAGGAGTATTAAATTTGTAACTTTAGACTTGTTGAAGTAAATATTAAGAGTTTATGTCTCTTAAATAGTTTTACATTGTGATACCCTCTTTTAATCAAATTGAATCGTTATTTTTTTACTACTTGTTTATTATCAGCTTTAACACTTGCATTGAAATATGTAAATGCTTATTTATAGAATTAGTTTCAGTACTTGCAATAATTTTTTCTCCAGTCAATGTTTATCGGTTTCAATCAAATAGACTAAGAGTTGCACCAAACAATCGGAACAAAATCAGAAATAGCTATTTACAATTAGTAATTAAAAAATAGTTACAGTTTCAAAAGTAATTGAAATTTATTTTTTCATGTAAAGATAAAATATGAAGAAAAAAAAACACATCTTTAAAAATTCAGAAAAATTTCACCATACTATGTCGGAGTTTGAATTTTTTACCTATGAGATTCTAGCATAATGTGTTGGAATTTCATGCTAAAGTTACAACATAATAGGGAAGTTTATATGTAGGAGCTCCATAATCCAGCATATTATGTTGGAACTTTTCGTGTTTCACCAAGGTGGTGGCTATTTTTAGATGACTTTGCAAACGCTAGCTATTTTTCAGTTACTAGTCCGAAAATGACTAGTCTCTGCTATTTTCACCAAACAATCTCTAGGTTTACTAGTAGAAGTAAAGCACGGGCTCAACATTGTAATTAAAATTGGTAAAAATGGCGTACAGTAGCCACTAATTAATGGAGTCTTTAATTTTTATCCACTAATTATAACGCTCAGCAAAAATAGCCACTACTAATAAGGAAAAAACAGTTTTACCCTTTCTTCAATGGTTATATTCCCAAACCCTTCTGCAAAAAGAAAGAAGCGATGAAGGTGAAGCATATATCAAGCACAGTAATGATAAATGTGAAAAAACCTTCTGAATAGAAACATCAAGGCTACAAGCCATGTGCTTTCACCTTCAGAGACATCAAAATTCAAACTTATGGCCAAAACTTATATACTTGAAAGCAATACTTTCATGCATTGTTCAAAACCAGCATGTTCGAATGTTCTGCTTAACCTTTCAATCAAGAAATTGAAATTTATATGTATCAACATGGCTAACCCACATCACTTCTAAAACAAAACTGAGTAGGAACTAGTATTTGGAACTTTGAGTTCAAAGTTCAAAACTCAAGGACGGTCTGTCCTCAACTTTACAAAAGTTAAGGACAGGAGTCCTTAAGTTTGACATGCAGGTTCAAAAGATAAGGACAACCAGTCTTTAACTTATAAGGACTTATAATTTCAAGTTCAAAACTTAAGGACATGCAGTCCTTAAGTTATTGTTTCAAGTTCAATACTTAAGGACTTTCTGTCATTAACTTTGAGTTTCAGGTTCAAAAGTTAAGGATAAGCAGTCCTTAACTTATAGTTTGAAGTTCGAAACTTAAGGACAGACAGTACTTAAGTTATTGTTTCAAGTTCAAAACTTAAGGACTGTCTGTCCTTAACTTTGAGTTTCAAGTTCAAAAGTTAAGAACATGAGTCCTTAAGTTTGACTTGCAGGTTAAAAAGTTATAGAAGGACAGTCCTTAAGTTTGAATAATACGTTCAAAAGTTAATGACAGATAGTCCTTAACTTTGAGTTCAAAGTTCAAACGTTAAGAACAGGAGTCCTTAAGTCCTGAACTTAGAGTTACAGGTTAAAAAGTTAAGGACATGTAGTCTTGAAGTCCTGAACTTAGAGTTTCAAGTTCAAAAGTTAAGGACATGTAGTCCCGAAGTTAAGGACATGAGCATAAGGGTATTTTCGTCCGGGCAGTTAAAGTTTATTAAACCAGTGGCTAAAGATTAAAGACATTTAAAACACTGGCTTTAAAATAAAGACAGGAGCTGTTAGTGGCTATTTGTGCACATCGCCCTTAAAATTGGGGGTATTATCATTTTTAGCCCACACCAGAAATTATTTATATTCGGTAGCCAAAAAAATACATAAAATTTGTATAATTTTTGTATATAACATACACAATATATTGTATTTTTTGGCTATTATTTTGAAAGCGGTTATACAGTGTTATTTCCTTTAAAATTGTGATGAAAGAAGAATATTATAATATTGTACTATTTTAACTCATATTTTCATAGAATATGCCGTATAAATTTTTTTTAATTAATAAATGTTCTCAAGTATTAAGGGAAACGTTACAAAATATTTAATTGCTTTGATGTGCTTTTTCTATATCAGCTAATGAATATCTACTACTTGAAATATCCTTTTATGTGTCAACTTTCTCTAGATTGAACGCTATATATCAATTGAAAATTTAATAATTTTAGCTAAACTTTTAGATAAAATTATTATATTTAAAGTTCGAGTATCATATTAAAGATAATTATAAATAATAAGTAAGTGTAAGATATTTTTTTGAGGGAATATGTTATTTTTATATTAAAAATAATAGTTTACATGAAGTAATTCATCAAATATTTTGAGTACCTTCAAAGTTGAAGGAAATCAATTAGTATTAACCCAATTCATCATTTCATTGCTAGTTAATGGTACCATTTGGAACATGATCATTCTAAAAAGGGGTAAGTTCACAAATACCTGTAAAAATAGCACGGTCTAGCCAGTTTTCGGATTGGTCGTTCAAAAGTAGCCAGCGTTTACCAAGTCAATGAAAAATAGCCACTATGTTGCTGCAACAGAGACCGGTACAGCATAATATACTGGAGTTCGGTGCACCTGTGTATGAACTTCCAGCATATTATGCTGGAACTCCAACACACGGAAAGTTCCAGCATAATATACTAGAGATTCGAGCACTTGTGTATGAACTTCCATCATATTATACTGGACCGATATACTTTGTTGGATCTCTTATGCTGGAACTCCAACACACGGAAAGTTCCAGCATAATATACTAGAGATTCGAGCACTTGTGTATGAACTTCCATCATATTATACTGGACCGATATACTTTGTTGGAACTCTTATGCTGGAACTCCAACATACTTATCTTGGAACTCCAGCATAATATATTAGAGTTCAAGTATACTTATGCTGGAACTCCAGCATAATATACTGCATATTGTTCGAGTTTTGAACGGAGTCTGGCTATTTTTTAATTTCTCACCAACAGAAATAATTTACCCGTCTCTATCCAAATCAAAGTATTTACTTGATCTACCTATTTCATGGATCACATAATACTTATTGGTGATTAGTAATCTTTTGATCCTTTTCTTTATTTTTTTTCCTTCCTTTATTTATAGTTGAAAAATAACTGATTAGAGTATTATTTTTTTCCTTCTTTTTTCGTATTTTTCTTTTTTTCCATATCATTTATCATAAAAAGTAACCTATATAACATATCTTATTTCTCTTTTTCTTTTTATCTTTCACTTAAAAAAATATATTTTACTGTAAATATTTCTAGTACATAGGATTCAAAATTATATATCATTATAATAAAATGGTATATTAGTATAATAAAATGGCATATTAATGTTTAATGTTATTGTAAAATATTTGTCCCATTAGTATACTAAAACTCCATATAAATATATCAAATAGGTATATTACTATTTTATGTGTTCTTACATTTATTTCTTATGCAGTGAATATTATATTTTATGGAACTCCATCAAAAAATTCATTTAAGAAAACATTTGCAAGGACCTAGTTAGAAAAATTTAAAAATATATTATTTATCATGGTATAGAGTTATATTATATTTTTTACTATAATAACATAATATTACTATAATCATGACTTTAGCTTTGCACAACAGCCCCTACATGATTCAACAAATAGCAGTCGAAGTATACTATTATGGTATATTGTATATTATTACACCATATTGTTGTAGTGTATTGTCTAATATTACAATATACCATTATAGTATATTATATACTATAATATTATATTGTTGCAGTATAACTATATAATCCTATAATATATCGTATACCGTAGCGGTATACTGTTAGGAAACTGTGTTCTTCTTCGATTATTACAGAATAGCATTGCAATATATTGTATACTATTATAGTATAGCTATATACTCCTATAACATATTGTATACCATAGCGGTATACTCTTGGGTAACTGTATTCTTCGATTTTTAGTTGAAAAGTTCGATGCCAATCACCTCAAATCAGCTCCAAATACGATTAAATTTCAATATGAACTTCCAATAGGTATTATAAGCATTATTTAATAACACCCACTTTGAATCAAACAATAAATCTTCAAAATAAAAATTTTAAATTCAAGAGTTTCAAGCCCAACAATGATAAAAATTCAGATCCGAAAAGCTTACTCGAAGGTACTATAAGCAATATTTTATAGCACCCAAATCGAATCAAACAATAAATCTTTAAAATAAAATTAAAAATTCAGGAGCTTCAAGCTCAACAATGGTGGGTCTTCGTACACACAAAAATTAAATTTGATAAACTTAATATAGTAAGTAATCGTATGCTAAAAAAATTAAGAAAGACCAAATCATTTAGTGATGGTAATAACTACTAAATAACCTTGCAAAAATGAGCGGGATGTTTTAATATTCTATACTTCAAATATGAAGGCAAATAGCTAATGGGTGGGCCGGATAAATAGTTTAGGTCACATAGATAAAAAAAAATGGTTTAGGCTTGGATATTAAAGAGTGAATAATTTGCACTTAATGGGTATAAAGTGAGATTTTTCCTTCTATAAAAATACCATTTGCTTAGCTCAATTGTTGTAGTATCATAACTCTATCAAAAGCTTTGACAAATAACACTACTTAGGAACCAATAAATGACTATATTTCTAAGTTTGGTGACAACTATCCAATTTCAATGAAATTAATAAAATAATTAAATAGAAAAAATTATCTGAATCTTATACAATCCCCAAGAACTGATAGTACAAATCATGAGCGTCTAAGATTTTAGAGTTTACAAAGCTGTACATAAACAGATTTTTCAATAATCTAAGGCTACCCTGAACAAGAGGCAGCTACAACCGAAACGCATGTGCATATTCAAATCCAGTTCCCGTCGAACACACCAACATTAGCGTCCAACATCTGCGTGCAAGTTGCAGAAGTGTAGTATGAGTACAACTGACCGCTATGTACTCAATAAGTAACAAACCTAACCTTAGGTGAAAGTAGTGATGAGATTGTACCAAGGTCATGGTCCACACCAACATCCACTAACATCTCATTACAATATAATTAAAGCAGCACAAAGAATAACTCAATAATGAAATGCTCAGCTCGTTCACAATTTCGGAAAAATAAACATTTTCTTTTCAAGTATAATAGTGAAATTCATTTTTTCACTGAAATCACCAAAACATGAGTAAGTCTAAAAACTGTGATTTTTTCCAAAATCTTTCTTCCACAACAGAAAATTATATTTTTTAAATGGCATGAGGAATGTACATCTCTATGCCTATATGTCAATGTGCATGCCAATGCAATGCAACATAGTGATAAACCCATATGCATACTCTCAGAGTATCAATTCACTCAGTCCTCCCAGTCACTCAATCCTCTCAGTCACTCAGTTCTCCCAGTCACTCATGCCTCATAATCACTCGGCACTCGTGCTCAATAGGTACCTGCACTCACTGGGGCTGTACAGACTCTGGAGGTGCTCCTTCAGCCCAAGCGGACAACTCACGTACTACACAGACAATTCACGTACTATAATATCAATATCAAAATCCAGACGGATAACTCACGTGCTGCACAAATAACACACGTTCTATAGTATCAATATCCTCACCATCAGGCTCTCGGCCTCACTCAGTCATCAATATCTCTAGTCTCTGGGCTTTCAATGTCATGAAATATCATCCCAAAAAAAATAATGTGATGTATCAATAAATAGTAACAGAAACTGAGATATGATATGCATATGAATGCGTATGACTAAGTATGTAATGCAATGAAAGCAGATAGCTTAACAATAGAAATGGCCTCAGTAAGTCCCAATATGATAAACATGTAGCCTACACATGGATTCTAACATGGATCACAGATCAATAGCTCAAGTACGTAAAAATTTTATGCTTACAGGTAAGATCAGGTAACTACACAGTACCAAAAATAACATAGTCAAAATTCACACGGTGCACGCCTACACGCCCGTCACTAGCATGTGCGTCACCTCAATACCAACCACCTAACGTGCAATTCAAGGTTTCATATCCTCAGTACCAAGTTTAGAAATGTTACTTACTTCGGACAGCCAAATCCAATACCGAGCAAGCCAATAATGCTCCAAAAATTCCATCTCGCGCGTACCGACCTCCGAACGGCTCGAAACTAGTCAAGCAACTCAAATACATCAAATAAGCCCAAGGAGACAATTCCAAATGATAAAGGCTGAATCCTTAATCAAAAGCCCAAAAATCATCTCGAAAGTCCAACTGGGCCCGCACCTTGGAACCCGACAAAACTCACAAAATCCAATAACTCATTTAATTACGAGTCCAACCATACTAGTTTTACTCAAATTCGACTTCGAATTGATGTTCAAAATTCAAAATTCACATTATGAAACTTTAGGCAAAAACTCCCAATTTTCATCTCAAACTAATTAAATGATGAAAACAATGATATATTCATGTATATTAACCAAATCCGAGTTAGAATCTCTTATTCCGATGAATTTCTTGAAAAACTCACAAAAATCGCCACAAACCAAGCTCCCAAAGTCCAAATGTGAAATAATACTCTAACCCTCATTTATATAATACAAAATCTGACCTCTCATTGTGTTGACCGCACATTTTTTGTGCGGCCGCACATCCCAAGTCCCACGGCCGCAAGTCCAAATTGTGCGGTCGCACTTCCACAGTGACTGCACTACCGGGCTTTAGTAAATTGGCCATACCTTTCTGTACAAATTTCCACACTAATCCTTCGACTCAAATACAATCCTTATTAATCTCATCGTTGAATTCCTCGTTTTCATGTAACAACAATGAGACAACCATTGCTGAGGATTACTCTCAAGGGAGGTGGAGCCGCTTTTCAAGTCTCGACTAGCCATTCCTATATTTCATAGGTTTCTATAACTATTACATGTTATTGTTTCATTTCATATTTCCGGTTTAGAATTATTAAGTGAAGAAAATATTTCAGTCGTTTGTGTCCTTATTTATCTCTTAAATTTTCTTTTCACTTTTTTTCTTCCATGTTTTGCTATAATTCTTTTTATGATCTAAAAAGTTTTTTATTTTTGAACAAGCAACAAAAGGGCTTGCTCTCATCAAGGTAAGTTTTAATTATCTTCTCCTCAAATACACGTGTGGTTATAGGTTATCATTAACTTCGTATTTGAATGTTACAAAATCTATTCCTAATTCAAATTTATCAAATGCTTAACTAATTCCTTCATTAGTAAATATAAGGAATGTTGAATTTATGTAACACAAGTTATGCTGAATTTTTGTTTTGTACACGAGCAAAATGTAACTACGGAAACAATATTTTATTTTTATCAAATTTTATTCGAAAACTTAGATTTTTCTTTTCTTCTCTTCTTTTTCGTGCAGTGAGAAGCTTTGTTGATGTATCATGATTCTTTGTGAAGGTTCAATTAACCCTTCAGAATATGAAATTTGAAAGAGTACAGTATCCATTATATACATAGGCTTATTCTATATATACAACATGTCCACGCATATAAAAAAGATAATCACAATGTTTGAATTGGTTATCGAAATATTCAGTAAAATGTTAGGTCACATAAAGAAGACATCCCACAAGCTTTTAGGAGTGTCTTTTTTGCTCCTTTGCAGCATAATTGTATCTCTTTTGCTGGGGCTTCCCTCATAATTAATACAACTCTCATTCAACCCAGGAAAGTGAAATAATGAAGGAGAAGAGCTTTCCGTGCGGAATAGTATAAACAAAATTTCAAAAATATCATGTTGTAAATTCATTGATGATATCTTTTATGCCTGCGCAACTTCACTAGTCTTAATATAAACAAAAAGCCTTTTGTTATTATATAGATTCTCTATAAATGAAAATCGCTTCCAATTGCTATTAGAATTTAGACGTTCCGGCGCGGCTGCTCTTCGATTTGTTTTCTTTCTTTTTCTAGGTAACTCTTCTTTGTCTGGAAGATCTATCGTTGTGTACACTCTTTAATTTTTGTATTCCCCTTTTTGTGCCAATCGATGGTATCTATAAGATAAAAGGCGAGGAAAGGAAAGGAAGAGTTTAGGCAAGAGGAGAAGAGATTGGTGGTGGACGGAGACTTCGTTAAAGATCAAAACGAAACAAAACTATTCGGCCTATGTGGTTCTTTCAACTGTTGCAAACATTTCAGTTCTCGTTCTCTGTGAGTAAGTCTCTTTTGGTTCTAAATTTTAAGTGCACTACTGCAAAAAACAAACAAAATAACAGCAACAACAAAAAAACTAGTCTGAAGGATGGTTACCCCATTTGCAGCGGTTAGTCTAACTTCGGGCATGGCAGTTCAAAATTCCCATCTGTAAGGATGTGCTTCTTCTCTCGAGCTGATGCAAAATGTAGTAGACATGCACTCTAATTTGATTTCTACTCTATATTAGGAAACCAATGAGAATGACAATAATTATTTCCCACCAGCCAAATAACATATGCTTGAAGCAACGAACTTGAGTTAGAGCAGCTCAAGACATGTCCATAACCACATTTGAACTGTCCTTGGATCTTTGCTTCCTTTTCTTACTCCTGCATTTACAAACCAGCATCATTTTCTGGGAAACCAAAAGCGACAAATGACGACCAAATCAGAGTTGATAAATCTACTTGTCATGTGAACCAGGTTCAAGACACATGATTTGAGTTTCCGATTGTAAAGTACAGAGACAATATAGAAATCCCTCTTGTGTTGTATTCAAGAGGTAACAAGTATATATACAAGTACATGAAGCCTTAACTACGAAAAGAATCAAAAAGAAAATCCTATAAATCTGCAGTGAATCCCTATAATTATGCTAGCTATGTATATTACATAAGATTATGTTTACATTCATTATCTAACACTCCCTCTCAAACTGGAGCATAGATATTGATCATGTCCAGCTTGTTGCAAAGGTAATAAACTTGAATTCCATTCAACGCCTTTGTGAACAAATCAGCTGGTTGCTCTCCTGTTTTCACGTAGCCAGTGGAGATCAAGTTCTCCTGATGGTATTAGATGCTCTAACCCAATTTCAGTCAACAGATGATGTATCCACATAATCTCACATGTAGACTGTGACATAGCTCTATACTAGGATTCTGCACTGGATCGAGATACAACACTTTGCTTCTTACTCCTCCATGATACCAGGTTTCCTCCAACAAAGACACAATAACATGTAGTAGATCTTCTATCAATTTTCGATCCAGCCCAGTGCAAAACACTCAATACGAGTATGATTGTGATTGCTATATAATATGCCAAGTCCAGGAGCTCCTTTCAAGTAACACAAAATCTGTTCCAAAGCTGCCCAATGTTTGACCGTTGGTGCAGACATGAACTGGCTAACAACACTTACCGCAAAAGCAATATCCGGACGATCACGGTAAGGTAGTTTAATTTCCCAACTAACCTCATGTATCTCTCTGGATCGTCAAAAGGATCACCATCATCTTTCATAAGATGCACATTAGGAACCATTGGAGTACTGCAAGGTTTAGCTGCCAACTTTTCAGTTTCTGCAAGCAAGTCAAGAATGTACTTTCCTGAGACAAAAGAATTCCCTTCTTGCTTCTATTTACTTCTACTCCCAAAAAGTATTTCAATTGGCCCAAGTCCTTTGTGTGAAACCTAGTATGCAGAAAAGGCTTGAGGGAAGAAACCTCCGCATAGTCACTTTCTGTGATAACAATATCATCAACATATACAACAAGGAGAATAGTGCCAGCTACAGATTTCCGATAGAAGACTGAGTGATCGCACTTACTCATTTTCAACCCAAACTCCTGAACTACCTCACTGAACTTGCCAACCCAAGCTCGTGGACTCTGCTTCAATCCATACAAGGACTTCTTTAAATGACAGACTTTCTCATACTCCCCCCGAGCAACAAAACCGGGTGGTTTCTCCATATACACTTCCTCCTGAAGATCACCGTGAAGGAACGCATTCTTGATATCCAACTGATGTAAAGGCCAATTCTCGGACGCAGCTAGAGAAATAAATAAGCGGACAAAAGTGAGTTTAGCAACCGGGGAGAAGGTGTCACAATAATCCACCCCATACGTCTGAGCATACCCTTTCGCCACAAGTCTGGCCTTAAGTCTTGCCACAGAACCATCTGGATTAACTTTAACTATAAAGACCCACTTGCATCCTACTAGTTCTTTCCATTTGGTAAATCTACCAAATCTCATGTGTGGTTGTCCTCTAAAGCATGTATGTCCTCAAGCATTGCATCAGACCATCCGGGATGATTCAAAGCCTCCTTCACTATTTTGGGTACGGAGATGGAGTCTAGAGAAGCAATCATAGATCTAGACGTAGATGATAAGTGGTCATAGGAAACAAAGTTAGCAACAAAATATGTCGATTTGCAAGTACGTGTACCTTTGTGAAGAGCAATAGGAAGGTCAAGGTTATCTGAAGGATCAGGCAAAGGAGGATCATATGATGCAGGAACTGGTATGGGACACGTATCATTTGTCTCTCGCCTCCGCGAATAAACTTGAACAATTGGAGGTCTTGCTGGAGCAGGTACTGAAGGCATAATTGTCAATTGGTGCTCATTAGAAGAATTGGGAGATCGAAGAGTATCATTGTTCTGTCAAAGTACGGGTAACCTGATATACTAGCCACTCATCTTCCTCCCCCTGGCTTGTAGAAATGGGAGGTGCATAGAATAATGGTGTAGTCTCTGAAAATACCACATCAATTGACACTAAATATTTGCCAAGCTCAGTTGAATAACATCAATACCCCTTCCGAAGGCGAGAATAGCCGAGGAAAACACACTTCACGGCCTTGGGATCCAACTTGGTAAGAGATGGTCAAACATCTCGAACATAACATGTGCTTCCAAACACCTTAGGTTCCACCAGAAATGACTTGTTCGGAAAAAGAACACTATAAGGCACACTACCATCGAGTACACTAGATGGCATGCGATTAATCAAAAAACAAGTTGTAGAAACCGCATCAGCCCAGAACTGTTTAGGAACCTTCATTTGGAACAGAAGTGCTCGAGCTGTCTCAAGTAGATGCCTATTCTTCCTCTCAGCAACTCTATTTTGAGAGGGTGTATCAACACATGAAGACTGATGTAATACAACATATTGTTTCATGTAGGACTGAAATAAATCTGACATGTATTCTTTAGCGTTATCACTCCTTAGAGTATGTACTGAAGCATTAAATTGAATTTTGACTTCAGCACAAAAGGCAGAAAAATGAGTAAACACTTCAGAGCGGCTCTTCATAAGGTAAATCCAAGTCATTCGAGAAAAATTATCTGTAAAAGTGACAAAATACTTATGCCCAGTTTTAGGAACAACCAGACATGGTCCCCAAACATCAGAATGGACTAACTCAAAAGCTGACTCATCTCGCTTATTAACCTTTGGACTTAACGAGATGCGATGGTGTTTTGCAAATCGACATGATTCACAATCCAATGATGAAATATTCTGCAACTGAGGACAGAGCTTCTTTAACAAAGACAAAGAGGGATGCCCAAGTCGACAATGTGCTTCAAAGGAGACACGATACTCGAGCATGCAACAGACCATGGCTCCCATTCATCAAGGATGTAGAGCTCACCAGATATATATCATTTACCAATAACCTGCATCGTCTTAAGATCTAGAAACAAATAATGATCGGGAAAGAATGCAACACAACAATAAAGGTCTTTGGTAATTTTACTAACAGAAATCAATTTAAAGGCCAAGTTTGGTAGACTTAATACAAATGACAGGGTAATAGAGGAAGTTGGTTTAAAAGTCTCAGATCCATCACTGCTACAAGTTGATCCATCAGCTACAGTAACGGGAGAGGATGCTTTATGTGAGCGAAAGCTAGAAAAAATATTTGGATTACCTGTCATGTGATTTGTAGCACCTGAATCGATCACCCATTTATTGGAAGAGGTGATAAGACATGTTTTATCTGACCCATTAACTGATTTATGATATTGAAGGAATTTTAGAAACTCATCTGAAACCAAGATTGTTGGACTAGAAGTTGTTGCATTATTATTCTTTACCATCATTTTTTCGTTCAATAACAAACTGATTAAACTAACAGAGGTCCCCAAAGCTAAAAGATACCTAAACAGATCCTGGTAGATACGAAATCAACAATTTATTGAACAGGATTCAACTTTAATAATCCACTCAACCAAATCAGACAACCAAACAAATTTGTCCCCAACTCAAACAAAATCAGAGACCAACAAAGTTTCTGATAAGGAAAGACCCAACAGACAATATCAAGTCACTAATCGATCACCACAGTGAGTCAAAAATAAAGATGCAAGTTTCTCACACATGCAGCCTCTAAGAAAAATACCATAGAATTAAAGAAATCGAATAACCAATAAACCAAACTCAAACCTGACCAAACAAAGTGAGAATAAGATGTGGTGTGAGTTCAGAGAACCACAAGTCAACTGGAAATGTCAAAAAGACCTCAGATTAGCTTCCGACCAAGGAATTTCCGGCGGCGTATTCGACTCGACTCCGACGAGCAGTAGACCTGCTTTGATACCATGTAAAGTACAGAGACAATAGAGAAATCTCTCTTATGTTGCACTCAAGAAGTAACAAATATATATACAAGTACATAGAGCCTTAACTATGGAAAGAATCAAAAAGGAAATCCTATAAATCTGCTGTGAATCCCTATAATTATGCTAGCTATGTATATTACATAAGATTATGTCTACATTCATTATCTAACACCGATCAATGTGCTTCACATCTTTGGAAGTAGGAGTCACAAGTTTACCAATCTGTTCAAATGTCAGGGGTTCAGGTAGTAAGTGGACTACATTAAACCCAGAAGAAGATTTCGGGAAAAGGACAGTAATATTTCCCGAAAGAAGAGGAAAAAAAAGATAAAACAATTCCAGACATGTAGTAATAACAGGATTAAGTACTTGCCAAAGAACCAATGGCATTTATAGAAGCAGTAAGTTCTGAAATGGTATGAGCTGATGATGACGTGATAGGACACTTCTCAGGTATCTGATTGAAGAACCATTATCATGACAATCAAAGGATTAAAGAATTATTATGGATTCTGTCCAAATGAGAAAGGGATTGAGACCTCTCAAAATCTAATATGACATGCTCTGTGTTAGCTCCACGCAAAGCTGCTAATGCCAACTGAAACAGGTAAAAAGAACTTACAACAGAAAATTATCGAAGAAGATGTGCATGTAAAGATTATTTATTGCACACTTTAATAGAGCAAATCATCACAGAACACAAAGCCAGAGTTTTGCTCGACTGTGGTATACAACATGGTCATCAGATAAATTTTCTCATTTGGGTAATACGGTACCATTCAATGATCATCTCAGAAAAAAGTTTATTCTAATGCTTTTTTATTTCTTTCAAAATTTAGTCGTGTCCTCTGCCAAAACAGCTATCATCTAATATTGACTCATCATATAATGTACAGTGCAAAAATTCGACTCCACTGGGCATAATGTGGCCAAAATAAAGAAGAACTCCAGAATCTAGTCCAAATCCACCTTATGAACACATTATCCAATTCTGGATTCTGAGAAGAGGCTTTCTTTTGACTTTTCTAATGAAACAGTTGCGATGCTAGGACATCCATCTTACGGTGAACAAAAAAGAACGAAAAATGTAAGTTAAAAAATTGAGAGAATAAATCAAAAAACCCAAATGCTTAGAAATGTATGATGATGAGATCTATGGTGAAATTGCCAGTTAATATCATCTTCCGGTTTGAATGATTAATGAAAATCCCACTCAATAAACACTACAGAAGATTAGTAAAATCACTAGGACGGCAGGAATCCTGAACCAACTAATGGCATCTCATAAACTATTGGTTAGCTCATCCATACCTAGGGTAAACAAGTACAGACTCAAGATAACTCCCTGGTGCAAACTCACATGTTCCTTCCCCGCCGTCCTTACACTTGTGATAGCTCCTCTGCACGTGTCTTTTTGTGGCATTTATATATTTGATGTGAATTCCTTTCTTCTCAACACCAACCAAATAACTTTTATTGCACTTTATCTTATGTTTATCTAGATTAATGATTATCATGTAGAGATCATCCTTCCTTCCCCTCTCATCAAAAAAAAAAAATCATCATACCAAAAATATAGCCTCTGTTTATTGCCGGGGACAGTTAGGAGGAGCTTATGGCAAATTATAGTTAAAATTGCTTCTTCTTTTTAAATGTAAAAAGAGCTAGATTTGATCTAGTTTAATACAAGAAAAATTTATCTGTCAAGAACAGAGGAAGCATTCTCCAAGTCCACGCTTTACATGAAACCAAAAAGTGTGAATAGGGAAATTTAAAAAGTTTATGAACGACCTAAACTAAAACTTCTCTTTCAGTAAAAGATGAAGCGAGCATCAAAGGTATATGTATCTGTTAATATAATCCTCTATAAGTAGGGAGAGCTAGCAGTTAGATCTATACAACATAAAATCATTCCAATAGAGCATGTAACCGATAAAATAATACCTGCCGGGGCGGGAATAGAAGTGGTCCATTAGTACGCATAATCTTATCTGCTTCCATCCTAGCAGTTTTAAGTGAGGCCTGTACTTCAAAAGAATAGACATTAAGCTGGTAAACGATTCCATAGGTCGCAGTAATATGAGTTGATTTATCTCCCACATATAGTGCAAGTGTAAGAACTCTATAAGGAATTACCAAATTAATCCATTATCTACAGAAGATGAACCACAGTTAGTAATGCATCTATGCATGTCCAAAATGTCACCAACTACTTATGAGAGAGTGTATTCCTTGTTCCTGTCGGAAGTTGCATCAGAAATGTTTTGAACAAAAAAATTGCAGTTCAAAAGAAAGATTAGCTTGTTGGTATCTCTATGAGCTAGATAGAGAAACTAAAATTTATGATGTGAAATTCTAAGAACTCTAAAATGAACTATCAATTATGAATCTCCAAAGATACTACCAACTTTAATGATGTTCAAAAGAGAACTGATGATATTCTACCAAGAAGATGCATTAACCTTGATCCTTTGAGGAACCATAAGGAACAACAGCAATGGGAGGGAGTGAAATCTGTATTTGTTCCATCAGAAGGAAACTGAAGAGTTTCAGTATCGCATATAGAATTCCCTGGTTTAGGTGGTTTAACTGTAAACTACTTATTGAACAACACTGAACAACGTTCAATTGGTAGAAACAAAGATTCTACAAAGAACAGAAATAGTCAAAGAACAATTTATTTTATACAAGGAAAATTATATGGCAACGGAAATAACAATTTTTTATATGTTAACCCACATCTAGAGTCAATTGCGGCCCATTTCCTCCACTTGATCCCTTGATAACTCAAACCCTCAACCTCAAAGTTGGAGGTGGAGGGAACTTTCCACTTGAGCTACCTTAGACTTCCAAAAGGAAATAACAATTACCTTCAGTGCCGCAATCCGTTCATCATCTTTATCTCCGCAGAACTCCTAAAATTTCAATAGCAATACTCAATAATTGGAATGAAGAAAATCAGCAGTACAAGGTGTGGAAATAACTACCAATTATTTGAGGAAAATGAAACAGATCAACCGAAAAAGACCTCTAAATCACTGATAAATCCATCAAGTGTATGATATGGAGCATAAACATTAAGATCAAATCCTAGACTCTGCAAAAGAAAGGTTAGAAAAATTGATTAGAGCAAAATATAAAGGAAAACATAGAAGGAAATGACCTTTAAACAAAATCCATGCCTGAAAAACCAGCATGTCATTATTGAGAATTACATGATGATCCTGCCTGATCCCCTTACCAAGTTCCTCAGCTGATACATGATTTTCCTCTGCCTTGCAAGCTGCATATATGCAGGTTAACCTACAGAGGGAGGAGGGGGGCGCTAGTAAGATGTGTCTCTGTCAAGTATCAACTACTGTATGCATCATTATATGTGGACTCTAGATGACTTGTTTATGTTTTTAAGATGCACTTCAACTTGGGCAAACGTAATTATTGTTCAAATGACCAACCAAACAATGCAGAAAGATAGGGTTTCTGCTCTCTCTTTCTCGCCTTTTTTCTTCTTTTATTCTTCTTCTTAATTTAGGGAGGGGGAAAGCAAAGAGAAGACACATAAGAAGCTTACATAATGTTTTTGGGGTGATGTTCCATCACAGACCATTTCAGATAAAACCTCTTAAATTAAATGAGAGCTGTTGCCTGCAAACAACCGTGGGAGCTGTTTAACCTTCTAGTTGATATATTAATAGTAGCTGATTCAATAATCAAAACTTTATACCTGAATCTTACATGGGAACTTAAAAGCATCACAGACGTCTTGAATTTTGCACTCGTAAAAAGCCCTTAGAAGTTGTTCTTCTTCAACCTTGAGCGGTTTTGGACGCTTTTCAGCTAACATGCCAACCAAAATGGCAACCAAAAGAATGATAAGAATTATGATCATCTCCCAGATGAAAGGGAGGTAAAACAGAAACTATATAGTTTCATTTGTTTCAAACTTCGAGCCGAATAAAAACAATCTTACCACTATATTTTGCGTCATTTTGGGTTTCAGCATACAAGAACGACCCATCAATATCAACTTACATTCGTGTTGTTCCATACTTCACAATAGAACTGGCAATCAGTATTATCAATAAGCCTACAAGTACTATAAATTAGAGCTCTGTTCTGGACCATAAAACTTTCAGGTAACGCTGCTTATAAAATTAGGCGAATGTTAAAGCGCGGAGAAAGCTAAACATAATTGTTTGACGAAAACATAAAGCAGGCATATAGAACTTAATACACCATACACATGATAAAAGTTTACCAGCACCCTGTGTTTACGTCACCCCAATGAATACATGACATGTATCTTCTTTATCCATTGTTATCACTAAATTACTGATAATTAATACACATTCTCATCTTAATTTATGACTTAACCATGGTAAATTAGTATAGTGTAGTGTAAAACTGGGTGGGGTAAGTTTTTAACCCATGCACATTTGCAGTTAAAATGGAAAAACTAATCAATGTGACAACAATAGCACAATGTCCAAAAACACATCGATATTGCCTTCAGCTGAACAAAACCTAATTAGGTGAAAAGGCAAACATATACACAAGCACACAGAAAATGAAAACAGAACGGAAAAAAAAAGGCATTAAGGAAATGGAGCTAGCATACCTCTTCAAGTGCTTGTTTGGCTCTTTGATTAACAGCATTATACTTATCATTCTGTAAATAAAGTAAACCACCATAAACACAAAAACTCAAATCAAACGAGAAAACGAAAAATAAAAATCCATATTCTCCAATATTTGAATTTTGCTGAATACTTCTATGAATACAAATACAGCAAAGCCACTTTACCCGAAAAAAATATATATATATAGGGGTGAGGAATTGTAACCACAATATCTTGGGGAGTAAAAATCCAATTGGTTCTATGAGTAGATGTCATGAAATCAGCCATAAGTAACTCTGCCGATTCTAATTTTGGTTTGGATGTTCTCACTATAATTCAAACCTAGGTCCACTTTATACTGCACACTTTTGTTTTTAGTTGTTCGCATAAATTTGGATGTTCTCGCTATAATTTGAGCATGTTTGGACATAAGAAATCATTTTTTTTCTGAAAAAAAAAAACGAAAGCAAGCTTAGTTTATTTGGAGCCTCATATGACACCAATCATATTGCTTGTGTATTAAGTTGTCATATCTTTTTTTTTTAAGTCATTACCCTTCGTCAACGTGATGGCGCAAGAAAATCAAGGTCTTAGCACAGTCTTGGGTGGATGATTTAGTTTTGTCTTTAATGGCGTCTACAAGACTCATTGCATCTAAATGAATTTCAGCATCCAACACTCATGTCATATAGTTCTTGTCCGAAATTTCGAGGGTAACAAACTTTCTTTTCATAATGTCAGCCATAATTAAAAAGAGGATAAAAGTTATACCTTAATCTTCTCAGAGAGCTTCTTGAGACGATAGAGTCTATTGCTGATAACGTGTTATAAAACAATAAAAGAGAAGAAGAGTATTGCAGAGAAAAGTAGAGGGAGAGAATTTTTATTGATTTGGAATGAATTACAATGGAATAGAACTCTCTATTTATAGGTGGAAAATGACTTAGTCACAAAGTAAAACTCTCTACAAGATAGATATTAACTCCAAATAGAATTATATTCATAACACTCCCCTTTAATGTCTACTCAATAAGTAATGTGCCTCTTTAAAACCTTAACTAAAATAAAACACAATGGAAAAAAATTCTAGAAAAGGAAAAAGAGTACACATATCTAATAATACGCCTTTTGGTTGCCTCGTTAAAAACCTCGCAAGGAAAACCCAGTGGGACAAAATCTTGTAAGGGAAAAAGAGTACAACGTGCGTTAACTCTCCCTGATGAGAGTATCAATTCACATCCTTGAGCCTTCGCATCCCGATCTTGTACACTAGCTTCTTGAAAGTTGACGTCGGTAGAGATTTTTTGAACAAATCAGCCATATTATCACTTGAACGAATCTGTTGCACATTGATATCACCATTCTTTTGAAGATCACGTGTGAAAAATAACTTTGGTGAAATGTGTTTTGTCATATCTCCTTTTATGAATCCTCCTTTCAATTGAGTTATGCATGATGCATTGTCTTCATACAAAATTATGGGTAGTTTGTCACGCTTCAAACCACATTTGTTTCGAATAAGATGTATTATAGACCTCAACCACACACATTCTCGACTTGCTTCATGAATAGCAATTATCTCAGTATGATTAGATGAAGTAGCCACAATTGATTGCTTAGTCGATCGCCAAGATATGGCAGTGCCTCCACATGTAAACACATAACATGTTTGAGACCGATCATTGTATGGGTCAGATAAATACCCAGCATCGGCATAACCAACAAGATCAGGACTGCAATCATTGCCATAAAATAAGCACATATCAGTAGCTCCTTTTAGATACCGTAATATGTATTTGATTCTATTCCAATGTCTCCTTGTAGGAACATAGCTATATCTTGCTAAGACATTAACTGGAAAAGTTATGCCAGGCCTTATAGTGTTAGCAAGATACATTAGTGCACTAATTGTACTAAGATATGGTACTTCAGGACCAAGTAGCTCTTCTTTCTCTTTTTGAGGTCGGAATAGATCCTTATTCACATTAAGTGATTGAACAACCATCGGAGTACTTAATAGATGTATTACATCCATATAAAATCATTTCAATACCTTTTCTATGTAGGCAGATTGATGAACAAAAATTCCGTTTGCCAAATGTTCAATTTGCAAACCAAGATATAATTTTGTCTTTATGAGATCTTTCATCTCGAATTCCTTCTTTAAATAATCAATTGCCTTTTGGAGTTCTATAGGAGTTCCAATAAGGTTTATGTCATCAACATATACGGCAAGTACAATAAATTCCGATGTTGTTTTCTTTATTAAAACACATGGACAAATGGCATCATTTATACAACCTTCATTTAATAAATACTCACTAAGATAATTATACCACATACATTCTGATTGCTTTAGACCGTACAAAGATCTTTACAATTTGATTAAAATATTTTCCGGGACTACGAACTATGTGTGTTAGGCATTTTAAATCCCTCGAAAATTTTCATGTATATCTCGTTATCAAGTGATCCATAAAGATAGGCGGTAACCACATCCATTAAATGCAAGTCAAACTTTTTATGGACAGCAAAACTAATGAGATAACATAACGTTATAGCATCCATAATGGGTAAATATGTCTCGTCATAATCGACACCAGGCCTTTGTAAAAATCCTTGTGCAACAATGCGTGCCTTATATCTTTGTACCTCATTTTTCTCATTCCCCTTGCGTACAAAGACCCATTTATAACCAACAGACTTAATACCATTAGGTGTTTGGACTACATGCCCAAAAACTTCACGTTTTGCAAGTGAATTCAACTCTGATTGGATTGTTTCTTGCCATTTTAGCCAATCACGTATTTGTCGACATTCTCCAACAGATTGAGGTTCAAGATCCTCGCTATCTTGCATAATGCTAGATGCAACATTATATGCAAAAACACTATCCACCACTATATCCAATCGATTCAAATTTATCTCAATATCGATTGGATTTATTGATAGTTTCTTATTTTCTGAATCTCGAGCTCAATGGTTTCCTCGTGAATCTCAGAATTTGTTAAATCGTGGATTTCTTCATGAGATTCTTTCGTAGTGTCATTTTGATAATTTGTTTTCCTTTTTCTAGGATTTAATATTTGGAATCCAATGGTCTCCCATGTTTTAGGCGTGCTTTTGACTCATTATATAGCTATGACACTAGAAAATTACCCAATAGGGACATCAATACATATTGGAACATTCTCTGCAGGGATATGTGATTTTGTTTTCCTTTTTAAATTCGTAAATGCGTCTGGCATTTGATTTGTTATTCTTTGCAAATGGATAATATTTTGCACCTTTTTTCACAAATGGAAGCATGTGGATCAATATGAGATAATGATGGATTTTTTCACAAAAAATTTCGTTTGGTTTCACCAACTTCTCCTCCTAATTTTGGGAAAAGTGTCTCATCGAATCGACAGTCTGCAAATCGAGCAGTGAATAAATCCCCCGTCAATGTTTCAAGATAAAGAATAATGAAGGGCAATTCAAAACCCAACATATATTCCTAACCTTCTTTGGGGACCCATTTTAGTGCGATATGGCGGTGCTACAGGCACATATATTGTGCATCAAAAAATTCTTAACTAGGATATATTAGGTTCATGACCCAAAACTAATTACAATGGAAAATATTTATGATAATTTATCGGTCTAAAACGAACTAGCATTGCTGCATGTAAAATGGCATGACCCCAAACAGAAGTGGGCAGCCTCGTTTTTATGAGTTACAGTATTTCTATCAATTGCAGACGTTTAATTAAAGACTCTCCAAGACCATTTTGAGTGTGAACATGAGCTACATGATGTTCCACTTTTATCTCAATTGATAAGCAATAATCATTAAATGTTTGGTACGAAAATTCAACAGCATTATCAAGTCTAATAGACTTAATTGGATTATCCGGAAATTGTGCCCGTAATCAAATTATTTGTGCCATTAATTTTGCAAAAGCAAAGTTGCGAGATTACAATAGGCACACATGAGACAATCTAGAAGATGCGACTATTAAGACCATAAAATATCTAAACGACCCACTACGTGGGTGAATAGGTCCACAAATGTCCCCTTGCATACGTTTCAAAAAACGCAGGGGACTCAATTCCAACCTTTGTTGGTGCCAATAATTAACTTGCCTTGATAACAAGAAGTGCAAGAAAATTTATTATTTAAATGAATCTTTAAATTCTTTAATGGATGCCCATTTGAGTTTTGTATAACATCTCATCATAATTAATCCAGAATGTCCCAATCGAGCATGACAAAGTACAAAAGTATTGAAATCAATAACCTTTTGATTTACGGTAAAATGTGCCTCAGTTGCACTAATTCTTGTCCAATACATGCCACGAGATAAAGATGGAAACTTTTCAATAACCCTCTTTTGGCCAGAGACATTTTTGGTAATTATGAGATATTCAAGATTATTCTCATCTATTTTCTCAATATGATATCTATTTTGACGGATATCTTTAAAACTCAACAAGTTCCTCTTGGACTTGGAGGAGAACAATGCATCCTCTATGATAAGTATTGTTCCTTTAGGCAGAGTTATAGTAGCTCTTCCAGAGCCTTCAGTTAGAGTACTACTATCAGAAATTGTAGTAACGCACGCCTTACACATACTTATATAAGAGAAATATTTCTTCTCTTTGAATATTGTATGTGTCGTACATGAGTCAATTTAACAAATATTTTTACTTTTAAAACTGTGATCCAATTTTTCTTTGAGAGATATCCATATTTTCTTGTATTTAAAATCAAATTATAGAATGTCAATAATTTAAAAGAGAAAATAAAGTAAAGTACTTACCTTAAATCCATAATTTAATCATGAAGAAAGTTCATGGAGCAATTGACAATCATTATGCTCAATTACAAAGCTTCTACTCAATTGGTTAGAGTCTTGTGCTGATAACGTGTTACAAAACAATAAAAGAAGAAGAAGAGTATTGCATGAAAAGTAGAGGGAGAGAATTCTTATTGATTTGGGATACAAATAACTTAGCCATAAAGTAAAACTATCTACAAGATAGACATTGATGATAGGCTATAATTACGTATTTTAGTCGATTATTACACTCTAATTTACTGCGCTTTAGTTGAGTTTGCGCTTTAATCGCTAGTGTTTTGCACTAACAGTTTGTTTTATGCCTTGTAGGAGTGATTTTGAGCTATATAGATGTTATGAAATGAATTCAAATTATTTGGATCTTTGAAGTCCGAGTAAAAGCTCAAGGAATTAAGCCGGGATCGTATTCGGGGGTCAAATTTGATAATTAAGTACGAACGAAGACTCGAGGAGGCATATTGCATACTGTCTAGTAAAATAGATATAACTTTTTGGTCAGAACTCCATTTGGGCTCTACAATATATGGTTGGAAAGCTAACTCAAAGAGCTACAACTTTAATGTTTTACATTTTTTCAAATTCCAAACATAACAGGGCGTGCACGCGGTCCTGGCATAATCGCGGTAGGACCGCGGCAGAACATTACCAAAGATTCAGAGGACCGGTCTGGCCGCGGTCCTGGCGAAACCGCGGTGGGACCGCGGCAGAACACATAAAATTCAGGGATCAAAGTGCAAAACATAGGATTTTAAACCCTAAACACTATATTAAATGAAGGAGGCCGGCCAAGAAAGGGTGTGCAGGTGGAGAGACACTATTTTAGGGTTAGACAACATCCTTGGAGGCANGGGCAAGAACACGCGAGGAGCAAGGCGGGGAATTCTTCTACGAGTTTTTCCTTCCTCTTCCTATTTTTCATTGTTGCTTATGACTTATAGTATTGTAGTTTTACATACCATTATGAATAGCTAAATTTGTTATCTAGAGTTTTGATAGAACCTTTTGTAGGATAAATTCTTGTTATGTTTTTATATAATTGAACCATAGCTTTTCTCTATTTGTTCAACTACGTTTATATTGTGGTTGGTTGAAGAGCTCTCAATTAGATGTGCCTATTTAGTATGAGTAACTCGGGAGAGAGTGCATATTTAGGTAATCGTTAAACAACACCACTCCCAAAATATATGAGGGATCAATAACCGAGGGTTTAAAAGCGGGATTAGGGATAACGAAGCCTTGTGTGCGATTTGAAGTGAGCTGTATTAAAAGCCAGCTAGCGTAGCTCGGGAGAGTGCGTCTAGTAAATTATCGTAATTACTCGGGAGATATTTACGGTAATAAGAGTGCTCATGATCGGTAGAAAATACTTAGGCGAAATTATAGAAGACATAGCGGGAAGGATTCCGACAATAGGGGAAATCATAACTCTAGACCTCCTTAATATTTTCTCTAAACCTCAGTATCGTTAGTTGTTAATTTACTATTTTAATTCATTAGTTAATTAGTTAAACACGAGAATCTAAATATCTATAAGTTAGGAATTATTCAAGCTTGTCTTCTTGGTGATAGTGAACAACTGTAGCTAAACC
>MU680211.1:8494-24029 GCA_026770625.1 Nicotiana glauca | reverse complement strand
GTTTTATTTATCGTTGGCAGTATATGAAAGTGTTGGAATAAGACTTTAGCTAATAAGAGGTTCATATCGGTAATTTAGTATTTTGGGCAACTGCCGTGTATAGAGACTATCGTTTCGAGTTTATTCTGAGTATAGATGCAAAGTTCTGATCTTGTGTATGGGTTCGGAAGTGCAATGTGGTTCTACGGTTATGATCTATATGGGCTGTGAAATTTCAGCTGTGTTGTATTATCGGTGCCTAGGTGAGTTAGGGTGACATGGGATCACCCCGAGTATATGCTTGGTAAGGTCATTCAGCTATTGGTTGGCTTCTAGTACAACTCTGGGCATGCTCGAGGACGAGCGTTTTTTTTAAGTTGGGGAGGATGTGACGACCCGGCCCGTTGCCACGTGAGTTACCGCTCCGTTTCCCCCATATTATGTCCCTCCATGGATTAATATCAGTATTTGAGTTGATCGGATAGAATTTGATTGGTTCTAGTTGGAAATATGGCACTTAGCCTTTTTGAAGGAAGCTTGCTTTGGAAAAAGTCAACCGGATGTTGACTTATGAGTTAGAAGGCTCGGAATGGATTTTCGATGATTCAACTAGTTTCGGAGGATGAATTGTGACTTAGGAGAGCAATCAGAATTGAATTTGGAGGTCCGGTGTAGAATTAAGCTTGAATTGGCTAAGGTTGGATTTTGGCGAATTCTGGTTGATAGGTGATATTTTGATCCGAGGGTCGGAATAGAATTCCGAGAGTTGTAGTAGCTCCGCTAGGTGATTTTGGATCTGCGTGCAAAGTTTCAGGTCATTCGGAGGTGTTTAGGTCGGGTTTTAGATCAAATGCAAGTTTCGGAAGTTTTAGTTTAACTTAGACTTGAATCTGTGGTAATTCGATGATTTTGATGTTTATGATAGTGTTTTTATGTTACGAGAAATTGAATGAAGTAATAGAACATATCTGTGCATTTGGTTGAGGTCCCGAGGGCCTCGGGGTGAATTCGGATGGCTAACGGGGAATTTTGAACATGAATAGTGCAGCAGAAATTTGCAGAGAAATTTTACTCTATGCGATCGCGTAGGTATGTCTGCGATCGCATAGAAGGTTCTGAGGGGGTGGAGATTTTGCTCTATGCGATCGCGTAAAGGTGTCTGCGATCGCATAGGTCGAGGAACTTGTTCAGTGCGGTCGCGTGGGTGTTAATGCGATCGCGTAGTAGGAAGAAATAGAGCTATGCGATCGCATGGTCTGTTATGCGATCGCATAAGAGGATTTTCAGGATCTGGATTTTTGGTCTATGCGATCACAATGGTATTGATGCGATTGCATAGAAGGGTCGCCTGGACAGAACAGTTTAAGGGTTAATTTCAGTCGCGACCCACATTATATTTCCACCATTTTTACTCCACCAAGAGAGCTTTTTGAGCGATTTGAAGAGGGTTTTCAACGGATATTGATTGGAGGTAAGTCTCTTGACTAGAAAATACCATTTTATGGAAGAATCGACACTTAAATTCATGAAATTGGGTAGAAATTGTGAAGAACTAGGGCTTTATTTTTGAAAACGAATTTTTAGGATTTGAAAGGCTATTTGAGCTCCATTTTCGATGAACTTTATATGTACGGACTCGTGGCGAGGCGAGGAATCTGCTGGTGTGATTTTCGGAATTTTTCGAAAAGTGGGCCCGGGGCTGGGATTTTATCTACTTCGTGATTTTTAGCGTTTTTCGAGTAATTTCGATTGGGTTATGTTTCTTTAGCATATAATAATGTATTCGTTGTGGTTATGACTAGATTTGACGCGCGAGGAGGCGGATTCGAGAGAAAAAAGCATGGCGGACTAGTTTTGTGGCCGGCTTGAGGTGAGTAATAGATGTGGATGATGACCTGAGGGTTTGATACCCCCAGTATATCACACTGTGACGCTATATTGAGGCGAGACACGTACTCTACGGCGAGTGCGGGGTCGTTTGTGATTGGAGGACTATAGCTTAGTCCGTCCGAGTGATGTTCATAATGTGCATTGACTAGAAATTCATTGGTAAATATCCTACTTGGATTGCTATAAGCATGTTTGGGCTGCGTGCCGATTATTTGGATCCCGTAGGGATTATTATCATTGTTTCCATGATATAAGCATGTTTTCATGATATCAATCCTGAGATGAACACTGTCTAGTAATGATTAGTAAAATTCTGAGACTTTAAATACTAAATCTGTAATTCCTGATAATTGGAACTTAAATGATAATTTTGACGGTGTCTGGTGGCTTGCATGCATACATATATATATATATATACACATCTGGACTGATGGTGGATCGGATTGCACGCCGCAGCGAATGCTATGATTATATTGGTGGATCGGGCTGCACGCCGCAGCGAATGCTATGATTATATTGCGCTTGGGCTGTAGTAGCCCCTCAGGAGTCTGTACACACCCCCAGTGAGCGCCGTCGACGTTAAATGGATCGGGCTACGCGCCGTAGCGGTCATGTGCATTGCATTGCATTCATGCATTGTTATTTACTTGTTCTACTTGTCATTACCTATTGCTGTTCCATTGATGAATGTGTAGACGAATTGGTTATAACTTTGCATTGTGCTATATTTGGGATTTTTTACTGTCAGACATTATACATGCCTATTACCACTGAGTTGGAAGTACTCACTTTACTCCCTGTACCTTGTGTGCAGATTCAGGTACTTCGGGAGCCTAGTTGAGCTAGTTGCTATTTTCTAGAGATTTCAGGAGTTGTCGAGGTAGATGCTTGACGTCCGCAGGACCCGACTCCTCCCCTATCCCTTTTTTATTTCCGTACTTTAGAACATATTTTTTTTTTTTGAGGATTCTTGACTCGGTATTATTTAGAGGCTCTAGACTCATAACCCCAGGTCTTTGGGAGTTACAGTTTACGTTAGAGTTTCGTATTGTTTTCATTTAAGTATTTCAGCTATGAGTATTGATATTTGATTTAAGTATTTAATTAATTGGTTTTGAGCTTCATGCTCGGTTGAGAGAGAGTGAATGGTCGGGCTTGCCTAGTATTAGTGTTGAGCGCCATCACGACCGGGTTTGGGGTCGTGACAATTTGAGATATGAAGTTACTTATATATAAATTCTTTTTCGAAGAGCTAATAAATGGAAGGTAGAGATACAATTATTACTTCAAACATGTTTGTGCTTTAATTTTAAAATGATTTCTTCGAAGTATGCTCTTTTAGATAAAAATTTTATGTATGAAATTGTTGAGTTCTTTGAGTTTAAAGGCCTCTTTCCGACAGAGCACGCTAACTTATCATCTCGATGGAGAGTTATTGGCAAGAAATTTAAAAATATGTCGAAGTGTATTATGCTATCAATAGGTAAGTTTTCCTCATGATGTTGCAGATATGGAGTTGGTTTAATTTGTTCAAGGTCGGACAGTTCCTTTTCTTCTTTATGGTTCCAAATTTTTAATCGTCTTTTACAAATGGCTTTATTATTTTGTAAATTGTGTGCATAATCTCCCGTTTCTATACAATTATAAGGTGCAGGTGAAAGAAAAAAATATAATAAAAAATATATGGATGATTTCATTATAAAAAAAATAGCCGGTCATATACAATAAAATTATCTAGCAATTTTAATCTCCATTGGAGATAATTTAACAATGTTAATAAGATATTTTAGCATTAACCAATTATCAATAATTATTGAGTAATAATTCTATCATATAATATAGACATGTGTTTTTCGAATATTCATGCCTTTTTAGTAAAATTCTATAATATAGCGGCATTTAATAAGATATGAGAGGAACTCTGTAGGGTACAATTGCTTCATTTATTGCATTAACTAAATAAAATTAGTATTTATGATTTTTAGGAACCTAATTTTTTTCTTAAAATATTATTGTATAACTCAAATATATTTTTAAATAATATGAAAATTTCATTCATTTTTTGAGATAAACGTGCAATACATATTTAAAAATTATATTATTATTATTATTATTATTATTATTATTATTATTTATCTATCTATCTATCTATACTATTATTGATCAACTTTTTTATTCTTTAAAAATAAATTTTACATTAAATGTTTTTATACATTATATGCGTAGTATCTTGAAGAGTTAAAGAAATAAATAATTTTTTAGGAGAGCTAAGTACATTCCCTTGAATATGGCGTGTTATAACATCCATCACCAAAGCAAATAAGAGAGGGCTAAATACAGATCCTTGGTGAAGCCCCATTACCACCGGAAAATGGTCAGAGTCGCCACCCACCGTCCTAACCCTAGCCTTAACTCCATCGTACATGTCCTTGATCACTCTGATATAGGCTTCCGGCATGCTCTTCGCCTCCAGACACCTCCATAGCACCTCCCTTGGGACCTTGTCGTACGCCTTCTTCAAGTCGATAAACACCATGTGCAGGTCCTTCTTCTTATCCCTGAAGTGTTCCACCAATCTCCTGACAAGGTGGATAGCTTCTGTAGTGGAGTGGCTCGGCATGAAACCGAACTGGTTCACGGAAATAGATGTCATCTCCCTCACCCTCGCCTCAACCACCCGCTCCCAGACTTTCATGGTGTGGCTTAGTAATTTGATACCCCTATAGTTGTTACAACACTGGATATCCACTTTGTTCTTATACACGGGCACCACTGTACTCCACCTCCACTCCTCCGACATTCTCTTAGTCATGAAGATCACATTGAACAACCTGGACAACCACTCTACTCCTGTCCTACCCATGCATTTCCAGAACTCCACCGGGATTTTGTCTGGTCCGGTCGCTCGACCCCTACTCATCCTACGCAACGCCTCCACGACCTCCTCCATCCTAATACGCCTGTAGTACCCAAGGTCTCTATGACACTCTGAATTCCCCAACTCCCCTAGCTCTACGTCTCGATCCCCCTCCTCGTTAAGCAGGTCTCGAAAGTACGCCTGCCACCTCTGTTTGACTGAGTCTCCCCCATCAGAACTCTACCCTCCTCGTCCTTGATGCACCTAACTTGGTCTAGATCCCGCGCCTTCCTCTCCCTCACTTTGGACAACCTGAATAACTTTCTATCCCCGCCTTTCTCCCCAATTCCTCGTACATGCGGCCAAACGCCGCATTTTTAGCTTCCGTGACCGCCAGCTTCGCTTCATTCCTCACCGCCTTGTAGCTCTCCCTGTTGACTCTCCTTTCTTCCTCGCTTGAGCTCCATGACAACTTAGCAAACGCCGCCTTCTTCGCCTCCACTTTTCCTTGGACTACCTCGTTCCACCACCAGTCACCTTGATGTCTGCCTGAATAGCCCTTGGCTACCCCGAGCACGTCCCGCGCTGCCTCCCTAACTAAGTTCGCCGTCTCTGACCACATTGCGCCCGCTTCTCCAGGCTCCACCATCACCTAACCTTCTCTCCAACTCCTGGGCTTTCTCCTTAGTCAAGGCTCTCCATCTAATCCGCGGCTTGCCCAGAGCACCCCTCCTCTTCCTCTTCACCCAGAGACCGACATCCATCACTAGGAGTCTATGAAGAGTCGAAAGGGACTCTCCCGGAATAACCTTACAATCCTTGCACAACCCTCTATCACTCCTTCTGAGGAGGAGGTAATCAATCTGAGTCCTCGCCGCCGCACTTTTGAAAGTAACCAAATGCTCATCCCTCTTCCGAAATAAAGCCCTGGCAAAATCAAGCAGCGAAGTGCCTCCTCCGTTCCTAACCCCAAGGCCAAAGCCACCATGCACCTCACCATAACCACCAGCATCAGCCCCAATATGACCATTAAAATCTCCTCCAATAACTAACTTCTCAGATTAGGGGATACTACTCACCAACTCGTCCAAGCCCTCCCAAAAGCGCCTCTTAACCTCCTCATCTAGGCTTGTTTGCGGCGCGTAAGTGCTGATGACATTAAGGACGCAACCACCAATAACCAACTTAATAGACATTAACCTATCATTCACTCGCCTAACCTCCACCACGGACTCCCTAAGATCCCTATCCACCAAGATACCCACTCCATTCTTACCCCTCACGACCCCATAATACCACAACTTAAACCCGTCTACATTCCTCGCCTTCGATCTTTTCCATCTAGTCTCCTGCACACAAGATATGCTGACCCTCCTTTTCTGAAGAATCTTCGCCAACTCAATGGACTAACCCGTTAGGGTGCCTATGTTCCATGGCCCGATCCTCAATCTATGAGCGACCGCTATCCCCTTCCCACCCTTACCTCCCGCCCCACCCACAGAGCCGCTCCCTGCCTCCTGCTCACCCCCACCACCCGAGGACATGACCTTACACTACCATTCCGCGCCGCGGCCACTATCCCTCCAACCGACTATGGAAAACAGAGATGCTCACACGGAGTTTAGCAGAATACGAAAAGGGTGCTAGCTAGATAGAGACAGAGTAAACCACACACGGAGTGCTAACTAGAATACGTAAAAAGATGTACAGAGTAAACAAGAGTCGGGAGGTACCGACTCCCGATGAAAATGAACCTGGATGTATGTTTTGATGCGCCCGAGGTCAACTACTGCCAACTCCTGCACGTTTCGGCCGGTGTTGCTTCGCTCTTCACTTCCAAATGCCTCAAGCTCGCCTCGTCCACCGCGACTAGTACCTGAAAATCACACACACACAACAAACCCCCACAAAAATGTAGGGGGGCTGCCTGGATCGAGAAAGGGGATGGGGGGCTGCCTGACTCGGGAAAGAGGGGGGGCTGCCTGAAAATTATAGGGAATGGGGTGGGGTAAGGGGTAGAGAAAAGGTAGGGAAGGAAGGTGGGGGGTGAAAGGGAGAATGGGGAATAGAAATATAAAAAAAAATAGGGAGGGGGGGGATGACGCCGCCGGCGCTGTCGCCGGAAAATACAGGGGAGGTTAGGGGGGAGGGGCAAAGGGCTGGGTGGTGAGGAACGTGAGAGAGGGGAGAAGGGGGAGAGAGGAGAGAGTGAGCTTACCAGTGAGGGGACGTCGCTGGCAGTAGTGGAGTCACCGGAGGTCGGGAGGGTTGTCGGAGAAGGAGGGAGAGGGGGGGCAGTGGACGGGGGTATGTGGGGGAAGGGAAGTGACCGCTGTAGAGGGAGCAGAGAGAAAAGGGGAGGGGAGAGGGGAGGAGAGAGAAAACGAAAGCTTGTGGAACTATTAAACAAACAGAATATAGTTGATAAATAATCTTTATATACTACTGCATACCGGGAAATTTATGTGTGTTGAGGGTCCCTAGTGCTTCATTGCTGCCAAATCATATGATCTTGCAGCTTTTTCTTCCATGTTATACCCACCCAGATTTTTGATATTTATGATCATCTAGTTAACTACAAGATAGATATATATAGTCATGGCTCAATCATTTCACAGAATATACAACGTATACAAAAATTTAAATCAAGATTTACCTGGATAGACTGAAAAAAACGACATGCATCCCCAACAATAATCATGAAGGAGGAGAAAAAAGAAGCAAGTTTGTACCAGTCCAGAGAAACCATTCACCAGAAGCTGTAAAAAGCAACAACAACAACCCAGTGAAATCACACTTGTGCGGTTTGGGGAGGGCAGTATGTACGTAGACCTTACCCCTACTCCGAGTGGGTAGAGAGGCTATTTCCGAAAGACCCTCGGCTTAAGAAGACAAAAAGACAAAAAGAGACAATATCATTAACAACACAAAAATAATAGGAAAAGCAGGAACAACATAAAATCCAGAAGAAATATACAACGCAAAAGCGAAATAGTATTCCTACCAAATTAGTTTCACAAAGTTATGACACAAGGCAAGACTCAGCTACCTTCTAACCTACAACCCTAATACTCGACCTCCACATGTTCCTATCAAGTGTCATGTCCTCGGAAATCTGAAGCTTCACCATATCCTGCCTGATCACTTTCCCCCAATATTTCTTAGGCCGCTCTCTACCTCTTCTCGTGCCCTCCACTATCAGCCGTTCGCACTTCCTTACCGGCGCATCTGGGCTTCTCCTTTGAACATGCCCGAATCATCTGAGCTTCGCTTCCCGCATCTTGTCATCAATGGGAGCCACGCACACTTTCTCCCATTCTTAATTCTATCCATCCTAGTATGTTTGACACTAACATTGCCTTCCTTTCCTGCTTTGCCCTTCTTTCTTACAACTGTTGTCCCATCGATGAGCTTCGTATCTACCGGTCCATCTATGCCTAATTCAAAAGAAATATAACTAACAAGATCATGGTGTCTACATTTTATTATGAAAAAACACATAACCACTTAAGTATTACAGAATAAAGGTCATCAAAATTAAAGAAAACAAAATAGGATAAAGGGAAAATCTACTCTAGTGACGCCTCGATACTGTGAGGTTCTTTGGCCAAAAGTATCAATGGATTTCCTATGAGGTTTCTTGAACAAGGTTCGAGAAATCTTGGCTGTTGGTGGTCTCATTTTCTTGGTGTTGGTTAATTGTTTTTTTTGGTAAGGTAAAATTTTATTAAATAAAAACCGTACCAAGATGGTACAAATATAATAGGCCAGCAACTCACACAAAACTGATCTCCTATATATCACTCAACTCCACTAAAAGATTCATATACTGTTCCAAATTTCCATAACACTTCCTTTGCACCAGAAATACAGATGTATCAAACATATTATTTTTAATCCGGGAAATATGTTCTCTTCTTCCTTCAAAGCAGACCTTATGTCTTTCCAACCATATTGTCCATAAAACACAGAGGAATTGTTCTCCACACAGCCAATTGACTTTTTGCCATATTTTGAAGTTGCCAAGTTTCCGGTAAGCTTTTCACATTTGAGGGCATTGCCCACATCTGACTCCATACATATTTAGAAAGACCTCCCAGCATTGTTTTGCCACTTTGCAATGAAATAAAGAGATGATTAACAGTTTCTAAATCTTCTTCACACATATAGCATCTTTTAATCAGACTAGTACCTCTTTTTTGCAGATTTTCCTGAGTTACAAGCTTCCTTTGCCGCCACCCGCCCGAAACAAGCTACTTTACAGGTGCTTTAGATTTCCAAATTGCTTTCCATGGCCAATCTGAATCATGCATCCTCTGTTGCTTTTCCAATACAGTGTAGCATCTGTTGACAGTGAATTTTCCATCACCACTTGCTGCCCAGATAATTATCCTACAAACTAACACTGTCCAGCAACTGCAGCAACTGAGCATATTCATCTATTTCCAAGTCATTTGAGGTCTCTCCTAAACATCAGTTGCCAGCCATTATTTGAGTACAAATCTGCTATATTTCCTTTTTTTTTTGTTTCTGGAGCAACTACTTAAAATGGGAAATCTTGGTCTGAAGCTCTAATTTCTCATCCATACATCATACCAGAATAAAATATTATTGCCATTCCCCAATTTCAGCTTAACAAGCTGACTATATTCACCCTTAAGATTGCTAATGGTACTCCAAACTCCTCCCCATAGAAGAAGACTCAATTGCACAAGGAGCCCATAATCAACAACAACAACAACAACAACAACTCAGTATAATCCCATTTAGTGGGGTTTGGTGAGGGCAGTGTGTACGCACACCTTACCCCTACTCTGAGGTAGAGAGGTTGTTTCCAAATAGACCCCCGACATCCTTCCCTCCAAGAACTTCCCACCTTGCTCTTGGGGAGACTCGAACTCACAACCTCTCGGTTGGATGTGGGGTTGCTTACCATCGGAGCAACCCCTCTTGTCCAAGGAGCCCATAATCCGTCCTTCCATATTTGACTTCTACAAGCTGCTTCCATAGTCAGTTGCTGCCATCATTAAGCCTCCAAACCCTATCTTGGTGTTGATTATAGTAAATCTTGTTGTCTAATCTGTGAACCATACCTCATCCGTTACAACCTTCATAGTGATGGGTCCCCATTGCAGCATCATCAAAGAAGTCCTCCAGTTTAGGTGTTGAAACTTACCATACTTTCAAACTAAAGTCACAAGGATATTCATAAAATAAGCAAGAATCCCAAAGCATAAGACAAAACAAAAGACCCCATTTAAAGACAGGACAAGTTTTGAGCTGAAAATAACCTTTGGGTTGTTCTGACCTGTTGAATGCTTTCATAATGCATAATGAACCATCAGACTCGAGAAAAATCACAGAAAATGACGAGAAAAAGGCTGCATCTCACCTTCAGCATTATAGTACACGCCTGGATAGTTGAGATGAGTTGGACAAAATTTAATGTGGACTGAACTTGGAACATTGCTTTAGCCAGGTTGAGTGTGATGGTGATGAGGAGGAGGACACTCTAAGCTGTTTATGTGAGGGGAGAATGAATAACCAAGCCAGTGGCTGGTGCTGTTAGTGTTGCCGTTATTGTCATCATTACTCAGAAGACTTCATTTTAATTGCTATGGGATTGAAAAAATCCTGATACTTAAGAGATTCAGAGCAAGTTTCTCTTGGAGCAAGGCGGCAAGTCAATCATTGGGAGACAAATAAACTAATCATACTCCACCATTTCCTTTGTTCCGTCCATTTGAAACTTAGGGTGTGTTTGGTATGATGGAAAATATTTTCCAATTTTTTCATGTTTGGTTGGCTTAAATGTTTTGGAAAACATTTTCCTTATTAATTCATTTTCCTCCAATTGGAGTAAAATATTTTCCTTATCAAAAAAAGGAAAAACATTTTCCAAAGCTTCTTCTCAACCTTTCTCACCCTCACAACCCCACCCCACCCATTATTCAAAAATAAGGCTTTTTTTAAAAAAAATTTAGTTTTTCCATCCACCCTACTACCCCTCCACCTCCCCCGGCAAAAAAAATATTTTTTTTTCCTTATTTTTTCTTGCAATTTAAAATTTCTGTTTTTTCATTTTTCTGCACCACACAGCCCCATCCGCACCCCACCCCCTACCAATCCCCCCCGCAAAAAAAATATTTTTTTTACCTTAAATTGCAAGAAAAAATAAGGAAAAAAAAATATTTTTTTTGCCGGGGGAGGTGGAGGGGTAGTAGGGTGGATGGAAAAACTAAATTTTTTTTAAAAAAAGCCTTATTTTTGAATAATGGGTGGGGTGGGGTTGTGAGGGTGAGAAAGGTTGAGAAGAAGCTTTGGAAAATGTTTTTCCTTTTTTTGATAAGGAAAATATTTTACTCCAATTGGAGGAAAATGAATTAATAAGGAAAATGTTTTCCAAAACATTTAAGCCAACCAAACATGAAAAAATTGGAAAATATTTTCCATCATACCAAACACACCCTAAGTTTCAAATGGACGGAACAAAGGAAATGGTGGAGTATGATTAGTTTATTTGTCTCCCAATGATTGACTTGCCGCCTTGCTCCAAGAGAAACTTGCTCTGAATCTCTTAAGTATCAGGATTTTTTCAATCCCATAGCAATTAAAATGAAGTCTTCTGAGTAATGATGACAATAACGGCAACACTAACAGCACCAGCCACTGGCTTGGTTATTCATTCTCCCCTCACATAAACAGCTTAGAGTGTCCTCCTCCTCATCACCATCACACTCAACCTGGCTAAAGCAATGTTCCAAGTTCAGTCCACATTAAATTTTGTCCAACTCATCTCAACTATCCAGGCGTGTACTATAATGCTGAAGGTGAGATNTATTTTCCAATTTTCCCATGTTTGGTTGGCTGAGGAGAGTTGCATAAAAAATATTTTCCTAAAAAAAAACTATTTTCTACTCTATAACCAAACAATAGAAAATATTTTTCGAAAAATATTTTCCAATTACCAACCAAATAAGAGAAAATAAGTGATAAAATCACTCATTTTCCATGAAAACATTTTCTAGGAAAATATTTTCCATGGACAACATTTTCCTTCATACCAAACACACCCTTATTTTTTATTTTTGTTTTCTAGCCATAAATCTAAAAACAAAATCTAAAACAATTGAATGGGCTGTGTGTGTGTGTGTGTCACACTGAAAAGATTACCAAGGAGAAGAAAAGGGAGTCCCTTTAAACTAAAAAACGAAAAGAATAGGATCCAGCAAGTAATGTCGGGCATCCTTCCTGCATTCCGTTGGGATCTGTGTTTGAGAAAGACGTCTTCTTTTGCTTTTCTTATGCTCCACCCCCTGCACTTCTTTGCTTTTGCTTTTCTCCCTTTTGCTTTCTGTACGACTATATATGTACTAGTATTACATAAGGAGACTGTTGATTTGAATCTAACCTTCGTGGATTAGTGCTTCTTTTCTGTGGATAAGGGATATTATATAAAAATGTGAACCAACAAAAGTCTCTTCTTGCTAAGCAGAACTTGCCTCTGCCACTTATAAGAAAGAAAACAAGAGCAGCCGTTGCTGAAGAAAACTGTACAAGTACGTACCAGCGTATTGGTTAATTTAATTGATCTAAAACCAAAGTAAAATTCCATCATCTATATGTTGGAATTTAATGAGCAACAAGAGAAATCAATGGTCATTTTAGTAAATGCGGCAGCGGAAAAGATCGGAGTTAATGTGGCCATAAAACTAGAAATATTAATAAGACATGATACAACAGTCAATTAGCTGCACCTGTTGCCTTTTACAGTCTTCCAACTGTATCAGGGAAGCTTAGACTTAGATCTTCACAAGAAGCAGAATTCAGAAACATCTGGTCACTTCATAGAATAGTTAATATAACGCGCTAGGCATCTACCTCTCCCTTATTGGCTACTCCAGTTTATGTGAACATAGAGAATAGGACGCCTCACATTTTGAAATTGCACAATAACATGGGGGGGGGGGGTGGTCCAGATACTGAAATTTAGTAACAACAACAACAACAAACCCGGTGTAATCCCAAAGATACAGAAAGTTAGCATTTACAGATATTGGTAAAATATTGAAAAACTTGTTTGAAAAATATTCCAAGTGAAATCACTTACCAATCTCAACTTTTTTATTTCCAGAGAAATTCTTCCAAATACAAAATCAACTTCCAAATCTATTTTTCTACTTCAGCTTTAAATATATATGATATCGTCCAAACGCCTGCTATTCCAATATATTGCAGGCTATTTTGCATGAAATGTTACATAGAGACGGATTTTCTAGTGAGAATTATTTGGCCGATACACTAGTAAAAGGAGGAATGTGGGAGAGGTGACCCTTTTGAATTTTGATTGAAGTAATGATGAGTAACTCCACCTAACACAGGCCACTAGCAATTTGCCTATTGTGCATGGCCTAAGACCTAACAAAAGAAAAATTATTTCTTTGTTATGCCCCAGCAATGATAGCTTTCTTTCATTTTCATCTCCATTTGGCTGTTGAAACAGATGGGTAATGGAATATGGAAGGATCCTCTATTCTTCGTCTGACTGCTTTGAATAAATCCTGTTTTTTGGAGTAATATGGTTTACCCGTATATAAAGGTCTCTGATATCCTTTATTACTCTAAGAGCATTTATGCTCTCCAGAATCGAGATAACAGCATATTATTACTACTTTTGGCTGTTCTAATATTACAAATGACAAATTATGGTTTAACTTGGTCTTAGAATGAATGGTCTTAAGAATTAAAACTAGTATATTGGCGGTATAGAGTCTGATCCGGTCTAGAGTCGTATGTGGGGCATAAAGGAAGTAACAATTGTCTCCGACGATATACTATCAAAGAATGTTTTAAGCAGCTGATTTAGGAGATCAAATCGTTCAGTCAATTCTCCTATCCAAACTCTAAGCTAAATGTGGAAGCTAAAGAGCTACTTTGCTCTTCTCTATAAAGGAAAACTATAGCATTCATCTCAAAGTTAGTCTAACACTAAAGAATTACCAAGTAACTAAAGAATCATCAGGAGCAGCCACATTCACAAATTTGAAGCATTTACAGAGTTTGTCTTAAATATATTGATCGGCTAAGGACACCAGGTGGTTTACATCCCCGCATTGTCTTACCAGCATCAACTAATGCTAGGCTCATCTGAAGCTTTCTTCAAACACTCTGCATTCTTTCTTGTTCTCAGCATCCATATTTGCTCCATGTCTTATTGAAAAGAGCTTTCTGTCAAATAAAAGTCGAAATCTAAAGTTTCCTCCGCTCTAAAATGTAGTAAAAATTACTGACAACACCACCAACAACAACAATAACAACAACAAACCCAGTATAATCCCCACGAGAAGGGTCTGGGGAGGGTAGCGTGTACACATACCTTACCCCTGCCTCGAGGGGGTTGTGTTTTATTACCGGAAGCACCAATTAGGAAAAGTACAATAGCAGAAAGTGAGTATAATATATCAGTAACGTATTGATAGTTGAAACGATGAACTTAAGAAAACTTACATACCTTTGATTCTCTATGTGTTTCCTGCAATTACACATTGGTTCATGAATGTGTCATCTTCACCAACAAATGTTAGGCTAGGAAGGTGCTGCACAAATTGAACTTCCAGTTACTTCCTCTATCCATATTTATGTGTCATACTTTTTTTTTTAGTCTGTCCTAAATAGAATGTCATACTTTCTTGTTTACAATCAATTCAACTTTAAACTTCCTACTTTATCTCTAATTAGATAATTTATAGTCACACAAATATCTCATGACTTATTGTAGACCACAGGTTTCAAGAGTCTTCTTTTCTTTCTTAAATTCCGTGTCAAGTCAAACACCGCCACATAAATTGAGACGGAGGCAGTACTAATCTGAATGAAAAGGTTTCATCAAACAGGCGCTACCTGTTGAATTAATCCCAAAGTTCATGATGCATTTAGAGTATAATAACATTGGAAGCATGGTAAAATTTTGTAGACATATGTTTTGGATAATAAAAATGCTTTTAACTGAAGAACCTCACTGAATATCGTTGAATACTATGATGTAAAAAGACTTCTCTAGGTAAAATGGATAAGAAAATTATCGCACTTTAATTTCAAAGCCATAATCACAGTTTATCTAGAAAATTTCTATTTCATGGATTTTCCTCCAGTTCCCTTTTGTATGATTAATGGACCAAAAAGTTGTACTCTTTGAAAAGGGGCAAAAAAGGTTTAGAAAACTGTCCACCAAAGCATACACATCATAGTGTTTCGACAAGGATGGAGAGTTTAGAAAATCATCCGGGAAAGCATCTAATATATTCCATCAGCAATTTATGGAACATGTCTGCATCATGAAATCCTAATACAACAGTTGCTAAACCGTGAAACCTAGTACTCACTATCTCAGTCATATGTTAATTGTAAATACTGCTATAACTGTCACTGTAACCATACTTCTATGAAATAGTGAGAAAGGTTTTCATTTGATGCATAAATACAGATGATAAGATATTCTCGAGGAAGACTGATTTTTGATAAAGTAATAAGATTTCATTGATGAAGAGCATAAATGCTCTTATACAAGTATACGCAAAAAAGAGAACCTCACAACAAATATGGTTCTCTACAAAAAACACCCAATCATCTATGCTTAAATGATCTCACGGTGCACCAAAACATAAAAAGAGAAAAGAGGCTACTCCTCAAATGTACACAGCCCTTCTCCATCACCCCTCCTATTTCTCTCCCTCCAAATTGTGACGACCCAAATGGTCATTGTGAGCACGTGATTTTTGCTCTCACAGTAATTACTCCCAAAAATATAAA
>MU680210.1:22961-40092 GCA_026770625.1 Nicotiana glauca | reverse complement strand
TCGATCAGCTTGATCGACGGCTCAGATTTAGAGCATCGATACGGCGTCGTTTTGGTGAGGCCTGAGAGATCAGGGATTGGACCGGGTCACTGAGATGTTTGGGCCTGGTCTTGGTCCAGTTTAGGGCTGGTCCAGTCCATTTCTTCTTCTATTTTCTTTGTTTTGCTTTCCTTTACCTTTTAATTAACCCAAAATAAAAATCCTATATCCCAAAAATACTAGTTAATTCCTAATTGTAAAATTGAGTCATAAATGCAAATGTATATATATATTTTTTATTTTTTTTAACAAATAAACATGCATACGCGAATGCAAACAAAATAACAAAAATTCACAAAAAAAAATCACACACAACGCAAAAGTATTTTATTTTGAATTTTTGGGAGTAATTCTCCTATAGGGCAAAAATCACGTGCTCACAGCCGCCACAAGATTCCCCGGTGGCGGCGCCACTACCAAACCTTCCCAAACTATCACCACACAACCACCTTGCCCCCCTCTTTCTAAAGCCATGAAAACTTTCCCTTGAGTCAAACCAGGATGGGTCGAATTTTAAATTTAGTGTTCGGGCCCTAAAACTCCAAGAGTCCTAGTCATTTAAGCTAATTTTGACTTTACCTATGTGTTCTTGATAAGAACACATAGTTAAAGTCAAGATTTGGCTTAAAACAAAAGGTCCGAAGGTCCCATGTAATCTTCATTGTCGGTAAGTCCTTTATGTCATTTTCATCATTTTATTTTTTATTTTTCATTCTCTTATTCTTCTTCTTGTTCTTTTCTGTGATTAGGCATAACTTAGTTAAGATGTGAACTAGGCTTTAGTAATTAATTATTAATTGTTAGTTCGATTTTAATCCCTATCTTTTGAATGTTTTAGTCAAGCTTATGAATAAAGTTCGAATCTCTTGAATGTTACTCGTTTCTGATTTTGGTAAAAATGTTGGATTTGAATTAAGTTTGAGAATCCCTGATTTTAATTTTGGTTGATTAGCCTGGTTTGGATTTTAATTGGTCAAGTGAACCCCAGGTTTTGCCTGAACCATTTGAAGTTCAAGGAGGGGTCAGTCCAGGGGTGTTAAGGCCCTGTTTGATTGTCCATTGGGTCAAATTGACCTATATTTTGGTCTGTTTTCTGACTAGATCGAAGGGTAATAACATGGGTATTCATGGGGGTAATTTGGGTAGTCTTATAACTTAATAATTGAATTAGGTGGCTGACAATTAAGTGGTGCAATAGCTGATTATTTTAAAAGCAATAAGGTTAAGTGCATAATTTTTAAATTGAAAGGATAAGTTGTAGTGGAAAATGCACTAATTCAAGGCCCACTTTAGAGGACTGAAAATCAGAATAAAAGGGAGAAGAATAGACATTCTAAAAGGAGACAGAGAGGGAAATACATAGAGAAAACACTGAAAAATACCCTGAAAACCCACTGGAAACATTCTGAAAAATTGAGAGAATACAGGAAGTATTCTGAAAATCAAGAGAAAACAGACCTAAAAGACACACTTTGACATACTCATACACACATAGGAATACACTAAAGAACTGAGAGCTTAAGAGAACATACACACACAAATTCAGTCTGAAAATTGAGGGATTTGAGAGTGAGAACACTTTGAAAAAAAAAGATCAAAAGAATTACTGTTCCATTAGATTTTTCTGAAAATTCCTGAAGATTTTTCTGAAAACATGTCTTTAGGTAATCAAAGGTTTAAAATGATCTGAATTTGTTGGTCTTCAAGTGTTTGGTTCAATTTTTGGCATTGGATTATTGAGTATCAGTTGATCCTTCTACTGACTGAATTTGGTTGTAAAACTGCCTTCCTTTATTATCCTGGGTTTGGTTTTGTTGGATTCCTGGTTGTTTGGTGTTAATTTCTACTGTGAACCTGTTGATACTGCTTTGCTTGGCTGATCCTCTCCTCCTCCTGTACTTTGCTTTCACAGGTATTCATCTCACTTTTCAAATGTATGAGATTGGACGAGTATGGAGACTATTTATTTCAAATGGAGACCTGTAATAATACAATAGTTTATTTAATGTTGTTACACTTTTTATGTCGTTTAGTTGAGTGTGATTTTCTTATATCCTATTTTGTTTAAGTTGAAAATGGAACAATGTAGTAACACTAGTTGGATAATAGCTTCTGTGTTCTTTACTATTGGGATGAATGGGCACAAATTCAAATGTTCAGTTAATCATTAGTATAAAATCCATGATAAAGAGTGAAGTATGACTATACAATTGGTTGGTTCCGTGAGGTTTCAATATTTGAATGTCTATTATGAGTTTGTGGTCAGAATGTTAGACATATGAGTCTCATTAATTAACTTAAGGTTGCTTATTTTTAGATGTTAGTTAAGGTGTTTTGAACAAATTTAGTGCATGATATTATCTTGGATAGCTGATTCAAATGGTTGTAATATTCTGCTAAAACTGCTGCTTGTGTTGGCCTAAATATTGATTGAGTAGTAGTTCTGATATTAAGTTCCTGACTATGAGCAAATTTGACTTCAAAGTTTAGCTAAAGTGCTATAAATGTTTGTTGCTTCCGGTTGATTATATTGTTTAATCTTCATCGTGTCATCAATTTCTTAGTAAATAAAGGCATGGTAGTCTGGTTTGTATTAGTGTTAGGATCGATCGTGTTTGATTGACAAATTTGTGATATGTTCCATTTTGTTTATGGCTTTAATATTGATCTCTGCTGACTCATTTGGTATTTATTGGAATTGTTTGACTTACCAATTTTTCAATTGTCTATTTATCAAAAAATATGATTCAATACTGTTGATTCACGTCTTGTTCTGGTATTACATGTAAACATCAGTTATAGTAGATTAATGGCCGGTGGGATTGTGTGCCTAATGTGGGTTATAAATACCTTCAATTGCTTTAGGATTAACCAATAGGTATAAAATATAAGCAAGAGTTGTCAACACTTGTGAGCGAATATGAGTGGATTGATCATTAGCGTAGAAAAATTAGTATAACATGGATCAAATAATTTATTTTCCATCGGGCCCACTTGGTAGGAGCAAAAGTTGATTCATTGCCCTCTTTTTAATATTCGAATCCTTATAAATCAAGGTGTTCCATCTAGCGAATTTTATGGCCTTCGCAAAGCTAAAAATGCGTAGTTGCTTTAGGCGCGTACTTTAATAATATTACCTTCCTAAACTCGGATGCGTATTTCATGTAACCCAAATCCAAATCCTTATAACGTTGAATAAAATGCGTTTTGGATTGCGGGTGAATTTCATGTGACGTGATCCAAAGACATATTTTAGACGACGTTAAAACTATCTTTTAAAATGAATAAAAGCGGTTAAAAGGTAAAATGCACATAGGTTCAAATTGTATTAAAATAATATAATTAAGCTGAATATGACAGTTGAGCGACCGCGCTAGAACCACGGAACCCGAGAATGCCTAACACCTTCTCTCAAGTTAACAGAATTCCTTACTCGGATTTCTAGTTCGCGATTGTTAAACAGAGTCAAACCTTTTCCTCGATTCAGGATTCAAACCGGTGACTTGGGACACCATAAATCTCCCAAGTGGCGACTCTGATTTTTAATAAAATGAATCCCGTTTCGGTTGTCCTTTAATTGGAAAAACTACCTTTATTATACCCCTCACAGGGTGTAGTAGTGAAAAAGGAGGTGTGACAGCTCTGGCGACTCTGCTGGGGACACAAACCCAGAACTTGGTTCAGGGTTCAAGAATTCGAACTTGGAATATTTATTGTATTTGACTTGTATATTATTTGGTTTTATTACATGTTTGGAACTAATGTGCAAATGCTGCTTTTTACTGCTTTGATATTGGTGAACTGTATATAAATTGTTACGAATTCCTCCTCTCTCCGAGCCTTCTACATCATGGAGAAGGGTGCACTTCGTGTGACTTCTCTTATGTTTAGAGTCTTTCCCATCTAGAATGAGGTTCAGATAAGTTGCTAAGTCGACGGAGCTTCTGTATCCCCGGTACGCTACCCCCCGGCTCGAGTTGTTCGCTCGGCTAAGCCAGGTCTAGAACAATAAACCAGGTTTTAAACCTAGAATAACAAAGCCTCATGCTGGATCCCTAGTAGGAACGTTTGTTTGCATCATGTGCATTTGACTTAGGAGACTCAACACAGGGGTTGGGTCTGTCTAGGACAGGTGTACCTGAAATGATTAAGACTATCCTGATGCATCTTACTTGCTACTTGTGCATTTATTCACTTCGGGCTTGCATGTTGACCGGCTTTTAAATATTGGGAAAATTTGGAAGAAAAAAAAAGAAAAAAAATATAGCAGTGTAGATGGTTAAGAGAGTTAATCACCTCTTTTGAAAGAAAACAAAGAAAAGATAAAAAACCAATGTCCAAATAATATTGAAATTCTGCCGAATTTTTGAAAAAAAATGGAAAACGTAAAAAAGGGTTTTTGTTTTCAATAATTGGTTTATTTAGCCCGAACTACGCCAGTTTGATTCTCACCGAATGTGAAATACGTAGGCAACCCATATCAGGTCCAACTATTCTGATTTTTTTTGGGTAAATAAATGTTGTTCTTTTGCCATAAGTAAGGTGATGTCATTCTTGTCCAAAATAGCCGAATGTCCCCAAAAGGACGCCGGAAGGCCGTTTTTGCAAGAACCGGCCTTTGGTCATTTCTTAAATTTTTTTCCGGTTAGCATACACAGTCTTAAAATCTTCTTCGAAGTGCTGAAAGGCCGTATTGAAAAAACCGGATATTTTTATGAAATTTTTTGAGAAACAGTGATGATTTAAAAAAAAAGTCTATATTTGTCAATCAGAGTCTGTTAGTCTATTTTTAGGCTGTTTTGATGTATAGTCTTTTGGAGTCCGTTAATCTTATAATAAAATGTGTCGTTGTAATAAACATATTTTTATTTTATGAAAAAAAATCCAATTTTTTTTAGTCATTTTGCACTTATCAGCCCGAACTACGCATCGTCAGATTCATGCGGGGTCATGATACGTAGGCAATCTCCATAAGATTCGACCACAACTAAAAAAAAATCAAATAAAGAAAAAAAGGGGAACGGACCAAAGAAAATCCAGGATGACGCAAGCAACCAAGCAAATGCATAATAGAAATGGTTAACTGCTTAGGTGCATTGCATCCATAATGTATGTTTGCCTATCTGTTAAAAGCCCTACCGGGATGCCCTTATTTTGTTCCTATTTCCTCTCAATTTTAGGAAGGTGGTTGGTTTGTGGTCATCAAAGTAACTCCTCTCCACAACATAAAGCCAACAGGCGATGTCAGATAACAAAATTGGGGTGGTTGATATCAGTACCCCAAAGTGGTTGGTTGAACAGGACACAAGTTTGGCTGATGAGGTGAGGATGTTAAGACAACACATAACAGACATGTATCAAGCTTGTATGGTTGGGAAGGCACCAATACCGCCACCACCTGGTTTCTCAAATGTTGTCTTTACCCAAACTTTGGCATCTCCCAATCACCCCAGTATCTCCACCACTCTTCCTCCAAGTTCTGAGAAGCTGAAGAACACAGAACATGCCTTAAAGAACATGCATGGGACGGGAGGCCAAGGCGGCATGTCTTACCAAGAGTTGTGTACACTCCCTGACGTCCTCCTGCTCGCAAGGTTTTAAGTGCCAAAGTTCGACCTGAATGAGGAGTGTGAAGATCCGGTAATCCATCTGAGGGAATATTGCAAGGAAATGACGAATGTTGGCAAGAAAGACAATTTGCTAATGGCATACTTCAGTACAAGTTTGACTGGGGCAGCCTTGGAATGGTACAATCGTCAAGATGTCGGTAAATGGCATACATGGGATGACTTGGCTCGGGATTTTGTGAGACACTTTCAGAATAATACAGATATTGTCCCAGATCACTCCTCCATATCTCAGATAGAAAAGAAACCTAAAGAAAATTTTAGGAAGTTCTGGCTCAGATGGAGCGAACAAGTTGCTCGGGATAATATTTCCATGAAAAAAAAAGATGTTATAGAGCCCCCACCAACGACAAAGTCCAGTAGTTGTTCTTGCTAGACGCCTTCAGCCTCCATATCGACCCCGTGGATATCCTTTTAATTCTCCCGACCAATATTTCTCTCCACGAAAGCCCCTAAATCATACATCACTTCCCAGATTTCCTGTCCACGTTGCACCACCATATGCTTCAGGCCCGCGATGGTCTGAGTCGCTGCCATAAATGTCTCTTCCGGCGTATCAATCACCTATCCGCAGAAGATTCCAATTGAGGCTGGAGTGTAAAATAAAAAGACTACTGGAAAAAGAGAATGTTTTCGGAGAATCTTATGCAAGTTTGTTTGAAAAGCTAAAGCATTCTGGCCTGATTGAGCCACTCTTCGGTTATACTCCAGACCCACATGCAAAAGGCTTTGATCCTACTGTACGATGCATGTACCACTCTAATGTCCAATGGCATAACATTGAGAATTGTCGTTCTTTGAAGAAGGAAATAGGAAGAATGATTCAAGAAAGGGTAATTGTAATCAACGACAACAACAAAGAGCATGCGAATCCTCTTGGGGATGTATTGACTAAAGATGATGATATTGAAGTGGGTAATGGTCTTGGAAATATTGATGCAGAAGTCAGTGGCTAAGATATTGAGTTTGGTGATTGGAAAGACGCTCCATTTCTTAGTCAACCGGAGAGGAATTTTGGGTGGCTTATTTTGTTGTCATTTCTGTTGTCCGGGTTATTTCAGGGTTATAACCCGGATATTGTCTTGTGACTCAAACCCTTTTATCCTTTCATTTTGCCTGGTTTGTTTGGTTGTTGTAACTCATTTAGTGCTATCTAGGTTTGTTATGAGGGTTGTAACCCAGTTTATTGTGCTTGTTTTGTTGTACAAAAATCTTTCCCCGCATGTCTAATGCAATTCTCTGTTTTCTGCCATTTCTAGTCATTTTTGTTTAGTTCTCTCCTCTTTATAGTTCTTTTCATACTGGTTCTAGTGACATGACATGCACGCATAGTTCTAGGCCTAATCTTAAAGGTTAATCATGAAGCAATTGGGAAGATGACAGGGGCACTTAAGTGAAATAAGAACATTTTGAGATCATTTGAAGACCCGAATCCAGTGAAACTGGGTCTGATAGAACATAAAGAAACCTTATGTTTCATGCCACATTAGTTTGAAATTAAAGACAAGTTTGCCCAAATTGGCAAGGGTTGTTCATGATAATGAGAGTGAGAGTGTTGCCCAATGGTGCTTTGTATTTAACATATGAAGAAAGCAAAGGTGTGGATATAGCTATCAAGTCTAACACAATCAGAAGATGTAACACATGTTTGTTTAATCACGTTGTTTATGCTTGGCATACTTTGAAGATTGGAATGGCGAATGCATTTTGTTCTGCTATCTAAACACTTTATCCTTTGTTACCCCTTTGAGCCTTATTTGCTTTCTTTCATACCCCTCATTCGGAATCAATAGAAAAGATTAGAAACACAAGCTAAGTAAAAAGAAAAAAAAAAGAAAAAGAAAAGAAAAACAACAAAAACAACAAAAACAACAAAACAACAAAAGGATAAAAAAGAAAGAAAAGAAAAGAAAAGAAAGAAAAAGAAAAAGAAAAAGAAAAAGAAAAAGAAAAAGAAAAAGAAAAAGAAAAGAGAAATAATAAACAAGTGAAAAGGAAAACTATAACAACAAGGAATTGGTGTGAACTACATTTGACCTGATTCCTATTAAGGATACGTAGGCAGCCTCACGGTTCGGTCTCATTGAAAGAAAATCCAAAAGTCCCCAAGCAAAGAAACTGGGGCAAAAGTTGTGATTGTTGTAAGAAATCTGGTTCCGAATGTTGTAATTTTAACCCAAGTTGAATTGTTTTGAGCCTTGATACCCTTTCTTTCTAACCCTATCCAAAAGCCCATGTTACAATCTAAAGAAAGACCTTCCGATCAGTCTTTGATAGATGCTAAGTCAAGAAATTAAAGGTGAATCCCATCAGGGGCAACACTTCGGTCCAAACAAGGAAAATGAAAAATGAGAGAGTCGTATTGGTGAAAACCCTCACGGGCACCTTGAGGCGACTGTAAGTTGATAGAAAGAGCAAAATAAGAGAGGCTTGATAGTGAAAACCCTTCGGGCACTACAAGTCGAATAAGGATTGAGAATCAGATGGGAAATCACCAGACAGAGATTGTGAAAGATGATTAAACGACGGAGAATCAAAGCCCAGTTTTACTGTTTAAGGGTACCACAAGAGCTGGACATCAGAATTGCTTGACAGAATAGGCCACATGTGCATGTCATGCCCATTAGAGTTGGTATCCACATCAGATAGGTTTCCATTTTATAGTTTTTCTGGTTAGGAATCATCTCTTTCATTTGTCCTTTACTCTGTTCCTTTTATCTTGTTCATTTCCTCTTCCTGAGTCTGTTTGGTCAGAACAAGTGAGAAATGACTTGAAAATCTGCCATCAACTTTCCAATTGTACAAGACAAGATCTGTGCTAGTACATCAATGTGGCATAAGTCGGGAAAGAACAACTAGGGCACTGAGCTGGTAAGATTCAACATCTTGTGGGATCCATGCAAAATACAAAGGTTTGGTCCATATCAGTTCATGGAGAATGAGATAGATGGAGGATGTTGGGTGAATGGATCAAAGGTATATTTTGTGACGAGATTGACAAAAAGGATGGACTAGTTACAAGAAAGACACCTCAAGCAGAAATCAAAGGTTACAAACCTCAAGGCCAAAACCAGTGGCTTAAATCAGGAAAGAGCGACATGCACACTAAAGTTGGTAATAATCAAAATGCTTTGAGGATCAGGTGAAACACAAAGGCTGGGTAGATGACGGTCCAGGAGCAATACAACAAGATAGAAGGTATCAGATTCAAACGAAGAAAAGTATTTTCTGGGTTAAGGTTTATAAAGGAAGGGCTTAGTCAAGGAACTAGCAAGGTCTTCGAATAGAAATCAGTTGCCATGTCAATAAAGGAGCAACAAACCTCAAGGCCAAGTACAGTGGACAAGTCAAGAAAGAGCAACGTATATACAGAGTGGGGAAAATGGACGTTGTCACACATCCTTTTTACCTACTACACCCCGTGAAGGGGGTATAATAGTGGGAGTTTTTCCAATTAAAGGACAATCGAAACGGGGTTCGTTTATTAAGAGATTCAGAGTCGCCACTTGGGAGATTTATGGTATCCCAAGTCACCGGTTTGAATCCCAAATCGAGGAAAAGATTGACTCTATATTACAGTCCGCGAACCAGAAATCCGGATAAGGAATTCTGTTAACCCGGGAGAAGGTGTTAGGCATTCCCGAGTTCCGTGGTTCTAGCACGGTCGCTCAACTATTATACTTTGCTTAAATTATCTGATTTTAACAATTATGAACCTATGTGCAAATTTTAACTTTTAACCGCTTCTATTTATTATTATTTTTAACGAGAATTTCAACATCGTGAAAACACATCTCAAACCACGTCACATCAATGCACCCGTGGTTATTGACATATTTCGACTTCGTTGAGATTTGGATTTGGGTCACATAAATGTTCACCCGAGTTTAGGGAGATAATGTTATTAAAATACGCGCCTAAAGAGACTAACGTATTATTATCTTTGGGGAAAGCCATGAAGTTCACTAAACGACCCGTCCCGAAATCTAAGTATTTTAGTATACATTTAACAAGGGCCCCGCAATTTGTGCGTTTTATTCAGCGAGGCTTGTCTCATTTTTATTATTTTAAAAGGGCGGACCTAAAGCGACTATAATTCTCTATTTTATTTGTCTCTAATAATAATGAAAAATCCTAAATAATTTGTTATTGGGCTGAGGTAAACCAGGCGTTGGACCGCGTCCAAATTTGAAGAAAATGGACTCTGAACCTGGGCCAGCGCAGCAGATGGCCTGAGGCCCAAACGCCTGGGAATATGCTGTTATATCCCTGACCCTTTAAACTCAATTGAACCACAACTTGATTAAACAAAGGTTTGCTGGAATTACTTCAAATTGCTCTAGATGTGTTCCAACAGTTGACAATCACGGAAAAATAATACTCACGCACTCGAACTAGTGAAGCAGTGATCCCTCATGAACTCTAACTGGACTAAATTCGAACAGGTTAACTAACTCAAGCCAGTCCAATTAATGATGCGTAATTCAATTCAGGTAAACTATTGATTTGAACCATTAACCTAAAGTTATTAACACTTACATATTAACGAAGATATGAATTGTTGCAGCACAACACGTGTTATGTTTGAAATTAAACTATATTTCAAAATCAAACCCAAATCCAAATGTTTCTGATTCTTCTTTTAAAAACCGAAATAACTCTAAGCTAAACAGGTACTAGCTAGGTGAAAACTATAACTAGATGATTCCAAGTTTAAATAATCCAAAACAAACAATGAAATGCATATGAAGGCCCATTGAGATTCTTCATCGCACTAGCAACCCAAGTTCAACCAAATTAAACTACTAATAGCTAGTTTTCACATTTCCATGAGCACGTCTAATTATTTTAACAGTCCACTAATTAACAGTCCTAGTTATACAAATCATGTAAAACTAAATTCAACTACTACATAGCAATCAACATGTGTCTAGGTGTTGACAAGTAATCAATCCAAACGAGTACATCATTAGGCAGCCAAGTCGTGAATGGATTTTATTTCGACTTCAACTCAGAGTTACATCAATTGAAGGTGTGTACCTGGATAATGAGATACAATGAAGAAAGAGCAGTCAGCAGCAGTAACACAGCAAGTCACAACAACAATTCACAACAGTTCACAGCAGCAATTTGAAGTTCAAATAGCCACAAACACAGCCCGAAAAGTTGTAGAAACAAAACAACAACAACAAAACAACCACAAAGACTTACTGAACTCGTATAAGCTAAAAAGCAGAATCAGTAGACTTCAAAATAGGTCCAACAATCAAAAGGGAGTAGACATTAGTGTGTAACCTTTTCTTTCAAACCTTTCTTATACCCCTCAAAACTGACCAACTCTCTATCTCTCTATTTCTTTTGATCTTTTTTAGCTCTTCTCAAAACTAGCAGAATGCTATGTCTCACCCCTAATTCAAAACTCTCTAAGATTGCTTTTTAAACTATCAAAACTGATCCCCCAGAATACCAAAAGCAGACCCGCTTTACTGCCCAGACCCCCTTCTATTTATACCAAAAGACTGACCCCCTCATCCTCTCAAAAGCACCAATGAAAATGAGCCCATGATATTCTCTGACAACCCATTACTATGTGTCTAATATCTTTTTTAATTCCCTTGTCCCCCACTAACCTTTGTCTTGTTCTATTTTTAATTCCACGCGTGTATGTGCAACCTATTTTTCTATTCAATTAAGTATGGGCAACCTTTTAATTAATTCCCCCATGTACTATGCTTTGTTCCCCACTAGTATTAAACAAAGTATTAGTTTAATATTATACTAGTACTCTACTGACAGAACACTTAAACTAACCATTTCAAACTTTTTAAACCCCAAAACCCTTCTGAATGTCCTGAACTACTATCCTATCTCAACCATTTCAATCTGTACTAAACCTTTCAGCTATAACCAATTTCAACCTACCAACTAACTAAAACTGATTGCTAATTAATCATTTTAGTTGTATCTGAACTAGAATCACAGAAAACTAACCAATAATTAACTAAGGCTGAATTTAAACTCAACTTCAATTCATATCAAAACAAACATTCAAGGATTCACCAAATTCAAACCACAGTTTAAACTCGAAATTCAAATTAGACCAAATATCATCAGGACAAAGACGAAGGATTCAAGAAATAAACTAACTAAACCTAAACAAGAACAAATGAACAATGTACACTGCACGAAAATAAACTGAATTTATATGCAAAAATGGTGAACAACAAAGAGAAGGGAAACAAACATCACACAAATTGAAACATTTGAAACAATAATACCAACAAAACTTATAGGAATAGCCACAGTTTTATACAAGAACTTACTGATTTTAAAGTCAAACTAATAGACACACATATTCAATTGATTAAAACAGCTTATAACACGTGCTAATTGATCAGAAGAAAAATGGACCAAGAAAAAGGTCCGCAAGAGGAGGAAGAACTAATTGACCAAAATGACAAATCAATCAGATAAATTAAAACGACAACAACTGAAAAAGGAAAACAAAGGGAAATACCTCGGAATTTCAGAACACTCGACTCTGTCCTACTCGAAACTTTGAACTGGACTTTTGAGGCCAAAACGGACCTTATTCGAGTGTTCTTGATTGAGAACACTCGACTAAAGTCGGTTGAAACCTCAAGTTCCTAACTTTGCACAAAGCCTGGAGTTTGGTTCTTCTAGGGCTAGGTTATTCGAATTGAGATTCAACAAGTTCTGGTATGATTCGAGGGAAACTAGGTGTGGTTTAGGGATGAGGGAAGTTGGGTGGACGTCTGCTGTAACTTTGGGAAGGTTTAGGTCTGGCACCGCCATCAGGGGAACTCGTGGCGGCGCTAGGGTTCTTGGCCTTGAATTGATATTCGACAAAGTCTAGGCAAATTCGAGTGAAGGTGCTTGGGTATTTGGTATGAGGAGGTGGAGGCGAGGCTAGGGTGTTAACTTGGTGGCCATCGGAGGTGTTGCCGGAAAAGCCGTTTGGTTTTTCGAATATTCGAAGGGATGGGCTAGGATTCGAGGGAAGCTGGGGGTGGCATGGAGATGCGGAGGTTGAGTTGAAGAGGTGGTGTAAATTTGGGGGTCATTGGACCACCAGAACCGCCATGAGGCGATTTTCGGTGGGCGGAGCACGGTAGGTGAAGGCGGTGAGAGATGAGCTCGTCTTTGAGCTGTTAGAGACAAGGGAGGGTGGGGTTTGGTTTGGGGGGCCGGGGTATGGTTTCAAGTATATGTATGAAAGGGTGGAATGAATCCAGACCGTCCGATCTAATGAGATCAATGGCTTGGATCCATTCATTAAAGGAAATGACGTCGCTTCATTCACCTCGAGACCGGATCGGTCTTTGGATAGGAATGGGTCGGGGCATGGGGGCGATTTGCGGCCGTTAGATCAAATGAAATGAATGGCCTGGATCAACAGGCTTGAAACGACGTCATTTCTTCGATGCTGGGGGCAGACTGGACCGTTCGATCTTAGGAGATCGACGGTTCATATTCTCAATGCCCAAACGACGTCGTTTTGGGCTGGTCTCAGGTGGACTGGACTAGGGCGAGTTTGGGCTAGTTTTGGGGTTATTTTGGGCTGGCCCAATCCGGTTTTCTCTTTATTTCATTTTTCTTTTATTTCCTAAGTAATAAAACTAAATTAAATTATAAACCAAATTAAAAGTGCTAATTAATTCCTAATAACAATTATCACACACAACTAAATACCAACTAAAAATAAAATCACACAATTGGAGATTAAATGCTAAAAATGCAAAGTACATATTTTTGTGATTTTCATTCTCGCAAAACAAACTTAATTACTCCTAATTGTAGAATTAAATCCTAAATGCGAATGCGACATATTTTTTGTATTTTCATTAATTTAAACAAATAAACATGCACACACTAACACAAACGATTACTAAAAATATCACGAAAAATTCACAAAAATGCACACTATAAAACAGACAACTTTTGTTTTGAATTCTTTGAGAGTAGTTCGTATGGGGCAAAATCACGTGCTCACAGACGTGATTCGGGATTCATGTGAGATACAAAAGGTCGGGAAGATGCCGGTTCATGAGCAATGCAACAAATATAGGATATTGGGTCCAAACGAAGAAACAACATTTCAGGGATACATATGACATATAAAGTGGTTAATCAGTAAACATGCAAGATCTTCAAGTGGAAATCAGCTGTCATGGGAAATATAGGGGGTCAGATAAGAAGACTAGAAATAATAGTTGGAAAGTGTGTGACTAAGGAGTAGTCAGAAGGTCGGAAGTTTTCAACCAAGTTCAAGGCAGTCAGACGAAACGGAGTACAGAAAAGAGCGAAGAAAAAACCATCTCCAGCAAGAGCATCACAACCAACCACCACATTTTAAACTGACGAGATTTTTTCTGTGATTGAAACATGGGCAGAAAATCGCGGTTGTTTTGGAGAGACCCACCGTAAGGAAAGTCAAGAACCAAACAGAACAGGGACGACAACATAAGTTTTAAGTGAAGCAGTTTTGAAGGAAGGAAACACAAGTTTTAAGGGAAGCAATTTCGAAGGAACATAATTCGAGTTTCAAAGGAAGACAACACAAGTTTTAAGGGAAAGCTGTTTCGAAGGAATATAATTCAAGTCTCAAAGGAAAATGGTTCAAGAGGCAAGGTAAAACAATGTCAAAAGAAGACAGTTTTTAAGTTGTTGAAGTCGGGAGCCCGTCCGGAGAACGGAGGCGTTACCTTTTTAAGTTGTTGATGTCGGGAGCCTGCCCGGAGAATGGAGGCGTTACTTTTTAAAGTGTTGAAGTAGGGAGCCCGCCGGGAGAACGGAGGTGTTACTTTTTAAAGTGTTGAAGTTGGGAGCCCGCCGGAGAACGGAGGCGTTACTTTTAATGTGTTGAAGTCGGGAGCCTGCCCGGAGAATGGAGGCGTTACCTTTTTAAGTTGTTAAAGTTGGGAGCCCGCTCGGATAACGGAGGCATTACTTTTAAAAGTTTTGAAGTCAGGAGCCCGCCTGGAGAACAGAGGTGTACCTTTTAAAGTTGTTGAAGTCAGGAGACCGCCTGGAGAACGGAGGCGTTACCTTTTAAAGTGTTGAAGTCGGGAGCCCGCCCGGAGAATAGAAGCGTTATCTTTTAAAGTTGTTGAAGTCGGGAGCCCGCCCGAAGAATAGATGTGTTATCTTTTAAAGTTGTTGAAGTCGGGAGCCCGCCCGGAGAACGGAGGTGTTACCTTTTAAGTTGTTGAAGTCAGGACCCCGCCTGAAGAATATAGGGAGTATAATTCAAATTTCAAGTTTCAAGTTTTATTAATAGTTGGTAAGAATGACACGCACCAACTACCAAACTGGGGTGGAAAAGTTCCTTTGTTTTATCCATTGTTGTTGAAGTCAGGAACCCGCCTGGAGAATAGAGGTGTATCTTTCAAGATCAAGAAGTCAGGAGCCCGCCTGGAGAACAAAGGTGCATCTTTTTAAAGTGTTGAAGTCAGGAGCCCGCCTGGAGAATAGAGGTGTATCTTTGAAATTGTTAAAGTTATTGAAGTCAGGAGCCCGCCTGGAGAACAGAGGAATAAGATTCAAGTTGAAGTCAGGAGCCCGCCTGAAAAGCAGAGGAGTACCTTTCAAGTTGTTGAAGTCAGAACCCCGCCTGAAGAACAGAGGGAGTACAATTCAAATTTTAGCTTTCGAATTCTTATTGATATGATGCCCAGTCACCAAAATGGGGCAGAAAATTTTCTTGGTTTTGTCTATTTTGTTGAAGTTAGGAGCTCGCCTGGAGAACGGAGGCGTACCTATTGAAGTCAAGAAGTCAGGAGCCCTCTTGGCGAACAGAGGAATACATTTCAAGATAAGAAGTCAGGAGCCCGCCTGGAGAACAGAGGAATACATTTCAAGTCAAGAAGTCAGGAGCCGCCTGGAGAACAGAGGAATACATTTCAAATCAAGAAGTCAGGAGCCCGCCTGGATAACAGAGGAAGAAAAATCAAGAAATCAGGAGCCCGCCTGAAGAACAGAGGAATACAATCAAATCAAGAAGTCAGGAGCTCGCCTGGAGAACAGAGGAATACATTTCAAGTCAAGAAGTCAGGAGCCCGCCTGGAGAACAGAGGAAGGAAAAAATCAAGAAGTCAGGAGCCCGCCTGAAGAACAGAGGAATACAATTAAAGTCAAGAAGTCAGGAGCCCGCCTGAAAAACAGAGGTAGACGACGATAATCCAATGAAGACATTCACAAGATCAATAATAGGTACTCGGCTAAAGAGCAGAGAGATACCATTTAAATCAAGAAGTCGGTGCAAGACTGTGAGCACGTGATTTTTGCCCTATATGAGAATCACTCCCAAAAAATTAAAATACAGAATAGTTTCGGGTTGTGTGTGATTTTTGTGAGTTTCGTATTATTCCCCTTTTATTGTCTGCATTTGTGCGTTCGTGTCTACATGTCTAAATCAATTAAAATAAAAAAAATATATGTTGTGTGCACATTTTGGGATTCATTTGCGCACTTAGGAATTAATTGAACCATGTTGCGATTTTTAAAAGAAAGAAAATTACAAAATACGTATTTGTGGTACTCGTGTCATTTATGTACAACTGTGTGGTTTTGTCTAGTATGCTAATTATTAACTAAGAGTTAATTAATATTTTTGGTTTTACAACTTGTTTTTAGAGTTTTGTTAATTATTAATTAAAAAAGGAAAAGAAGAAAAGAGGGCAAAAATATAAAGAACTCGGAATTGGGCCAGCCATATCAATTTTTGCCAAAGCCCAAATCCGGTCAGGTCCAATCCAAACGCCCTTTCTACCCGGTCCAGTCTGCCAAGCCAAGAGACCATGCTAGACGACGTCGTTTTGGCATCAACATATCTCAACCGTTGATCTCCACTTCGATCGACGGTTCAGCCCAGCCCCAACAAGGCAGAAACGACGCCGTTTCAGGATCACTAATCCAGGCCGTTCACTGCAATTGATCAAATGGTCAAGACTATCCCTCATAACCTGTTACCCAGCCCCGACCCGTTCCATCAGAAACCGATCCGATCTCGAGTTTCCCCAAACGACACCGTTTCGTTAAATGATTCGATCTTGGCCGTCGATCTCAATTAATCCAACGACCTGGATCAAATCCCACAGAGGCTATATATATCCAATTCTCTACCCCGCCCCCTTCCAGACCCCCCTCTCACCCGTCTCTAACGTTCAAAGACAGCTTCCTCAGCCTCCGCCTAGCTCCACCGCTGGCCGCCGGCCGGAAATTGCCTCCGCCGGTGGTTGGTGTCCAATCGACTCCATTTTTACACCCCATGATCGCCTAACCCCCCTCTCTATGAATCCATTAACATCTTGGCTCGAATCAGTCTGCAACTTCTCGAATCTTCGATTGAAGGTTCGAGCAAAACCCAAAGTTATCCCAATCGACCCCAAACTCACACCAGTTACTCCCCCGACCTCCCTCATGCCCCGACCAACCTTGGTCCG
>MU680209.1:8369-21091 GCA_026770625.1 Nicotiana glauca | reverse complement strand
TGAGCTTAATACTTGGGTTTTATTTGCAACGTCCGCAGAATCCTGTTTAGAGGATATACTTTGGGCGTGATCAGTCGCATTTACAATCAGGCTACAAAAATTCCCTTCTCGCATTTGCGATGCCAGGTTTGCATTTGCGAGACCTGCTTCGCAATTACGAAGACTGCTGAATATGAATACCAAATTTTTTTTCAAAGTACAAAATGCACCCGTGGCCTATCCAAAGATGACCTGAGCCCTCGGGGCTCCAAACCAAATATACACACAACCTCAAAAATATCCTACAGACTTACTTGTGCGATTAAATCGCCAAAATAACGTCATAAATATCGAATTAAACCTCAAAATCTAAGAATTCTTTCAAACTTCATAAAACATCAAATTTTCCAATTTAGGTCCGAATCATGTCAATCAACGTCCGTTTTTAACAAAATGTCACAGGAATGACTTAAAACATATATAAGACCTATACCGGATTCCGGAACCAAAATACAAGCCCGATAACATTGCTTTCTAATCAGATTTTATTTCTAATTTTCTTAAACATTTCCAGAAAATAATTTTACAAAAAGATTCATTTCTCGGGCTTGGAACCTCAAAATTCGATTCCAGGCATACGCCCAAGTCCCCTATTTTTCTACGGACCCTCTAGGACTGTTGAATCATGGGTCCGGGTCTGTTTACCCAAAACATTGACCAAGGTCAAATTTATTCATTTTAACATCAAAACTTAGAATTTTTAACAGAATTTCATATTTAAGCTTTCCTGCTACGCGTCCGGACTACGCATGCAAATCAAGGCGACTCTAAATGAGATTTTCAAGGCCTCAGAGACCTAGAATTCAATTAAAAATAGGCGATAACCCTTTGGTTCGTCACATCTATAGTAAGAAAAACTCAAAAAGTAGAGCGCTAAAGGATAAAGATGAGCAGTACCGTGAGAACGTGAAGTGTTTTCAGCAATACTATGTATCTTTGATGTTAGTTCTGGAGTTGTCGCAATAATTCGTAGAAAGCTAGCAAGCTTTCGACCTTTTTTCCAAACAGCTTGGTTACGATTATTAAACAGCACATCAACTATCTTCCCCAGAGGAAGTTTTCAAATATCTTTTAGTAAATTAGGCCCACGAACCTTTCTTGGCTCTAAATTACCTAGAATGGAAAACCAAAGGTCATCAAACCGACAAAAACTTATATGATTAAGCATCTGAGAGATGCTTTAAAATCTATTAAATAACAATATCATGGTAAAACAACAGAGAGCAAAAATAGTATATGTTTCAACACAAAATATATGCCAACAGTTAAGTGTTTCAAAAAATATGGAGATGTTGAAGATTTATTACATTAATGCATCAATTAAGATATAGATGGATCATATTAAGCTCACTATTCTCTAAATGGTAGGTAATCAATACGTGAGAATGTTACAGGTGATATTTGGACATGAAATAAATAAAATCTTCATCTATCAGTTAATAGTTCTGTTTCACTTTGGCTAATATAATTAAATTGTTCATTCACTTGAAATATTTTATAGTTTATTGTTCATGTATATTAATTAATTTGTTCTATTGAACTTTGCGCATACACTAACCACTGACAACAGTTTTGTTTAACGGCACCATCTGCAGAAAGTGAATGGCCTCTTAACTATGATCCCTTTACACCAACAACTATTCTAATAGTGCAAGGATCAAAAGAGACCAACTAAGTATTCAGATACTATATACATAAGTTTTAACATTACAACCTACAACCTACAACCTTGTTCAACAAAATCCTTCTATTCCAAAAGTTGTGATAGCATTGACAGCTCAGTTAGATACATCAGATTTGCAACTATACACTGTGGTACACAAAGGTAGTTGGAACTGCAGTCGCAGTATAAGTTTCAGATACTCTGACAACAGTGATAGGGGATATGCAATTTACCACTAGAAGTGAGGAAATTAGATTTTCTTATATGCAACATTGATATAAAAAGTACAAATTATGAACTCATCATACACCTTGCATGTGTGAAACTACTTCAATCACAATACCATTCTAAGAACCCCAATTTGGAATGTAAAACAACATCAATCAATGGTGAACTTTTTAATCTAATAAAATAAGTAACTTGGTTCTATTGACATATTTTTTGAACAACTATTTCTATTTATACTCAAATTGTGACTCACATGTTTGCCTCTATTGATAGTTTTTGGAGTCTTGAGTGGATAGTTCAATGAAGAATAAGCTTTGATAATATTATTTGCTCTGTATTTTCTTTTTTTAGAGTATAATTTTGTACCCAACAGAGATAGTACTCAAACTTGCTTATGCATATATACTTTAAAAATTATCTATTCTATCTCAACTAAATTTTCAAAAAAATAAATTCTAAGTATACGTTGTTGTGATATATTCTCGGCGACAAATTCTCTAGATCATAAAACAGTAGAGGAATATCGGAGGAATCAATTCAATCAATCGACTATCAATCTAACAACAGCCAGATATCACAAATAATTTGGCAAACACAAAAAAGCTATACTTTTACAATTTCCAAAACGCCATAATTGGATATCAAGAACCATAAATTATACCCGGTGAGTAGAATATTTGCCGATAAAAGAAAAAAGTGAAGGAGAAGAATAATTTTTGCAACAATCTTGAAACCTACAAAAAAGAGAAGTTGAATACGGATGAAAAAAAGTTAATTCTAATACCCTAATAATAAAGCATAAATTGGTAAATTCGTATGAGGGGAGGAACTTTAGAAACAATGATTAATTGCAATTATTGTGCAAAAAAAGAAGACAAAAAGGTAGGAAGGCAATCACGGAATACTCGAAGAGCGCCGAACTTTTCTGGATCAGATACACCTTTCACCGTAACTTGCCTACAACCACCATATACACTGTTTCTCATTATAAAAAATGAACCACTAATGTAGGAAATTTGGGAAGAGGGAAAAAAATCTTTCAAGAGCAGTCGGTGATTGATTTTTTGGTTAAAAAATTTATTGTAAATTGATTTATTGCAACATGCTAGGTAAGAAAGGAATTTACCTTGGGAAGAAGAAAAAGTTACGTGGGAATTGGCAAGAAGATAGAGTTGTGGCAGGCCAGAGACTGTGGCAAGCCGTGGCAATTTTGTTAACCAGCGTCCAGTGATCGGTTTTCGTAATGTTATCTTTTTTTTATTTTGGTAGAATTCATATTATTTTTTAATTGGAGGGAATAACTAATTCTGGTCTAAAAATATTGGAGGGAAATATTTTATTTCACTTGTACGAAGGGAAAGTTAAAATAATAAAAACTTGATTTCAATGAGTGTTTTTTAGTGGTAATTTTCTTTTTATTGATACTAAAGAATATCTTTTACCGGCTAATGGTCACGTGTAATATTTCAGCTTAAAGAATCTGTTAGCGGCAATTTTCATATTGTCGCGAAATAATTACCGCTAAATCCATTTTTGTTGTAGTGAACAACCTTAGATAAGATTTGAGCAACACAATGGTCCCCAAAAAAATCACTTGATGATTATCGGCCAACACAAGAGTCTTAAGGTCACAAATTTTACCATCCTGCACACAACGATTGTTTTTTACCATAGGATCAAAGACAAATGTGTTAGGCCAAAGTGAAGCTTTGCTTGAGGCACCCTTACAAACTAATTAATAAAAAGCAAAAAAAAATAGACGCAAACCCTTAAGAAAGTTGTCATGCTATCCATTATCGGGAAGAGCCACCCGATTCACATAAATTACACCTTTGGAAAGAACCGTGACATTAAGAAAACCAGAGGCTTATTGCAAAAACTCAAAGCAAGAATCTACAAATATCAAATAAGAAGCTAAGAAAGAAAAAATGCGGAAAGTAAAATGAATATGTACAAGAGGGGATTTAATCGAATATACAATAGGGAGAATGAATATATACATAAGAACAAAAATTTTATTTACAGAACCAAAGTAAAAAAGCACGAAAAGTGCAATGAAATGCTAAAATTATGTACATACCAAAGATTAAAAAAAAGGAAAGAAGGCATAAAATATCATCATATATACAGTCGTCCAAAATCTCAAAATAAGGCCTACCCCCTCAAATGAAATCTGGCATTGTCCTCAATGCCAACTAACCAAAATAAGCACAAAATAGAGTAAAGAGAGGCAAAAGAAACTCCATATGGGCCCTCCGTCCGCATGAGGTCCTGAGTCTGGTCGGGAACCTGTGACTGGCTCCCTGTGATCTATGGCTCTACTGTTGAGGCCTAGGCCTGGACCTGGACGGAGTCCTGGGCTGACTCCTGAGGTAGGCTAGAGGAACCCTCTTGCAGGTCTGCCAACTGTATAACTACATCATCAGACCGGGGAATCACCCTTCTCCTCTTGGGATGCCTCTCGAACTCCTACACTGGCTGGGGCTGGGCTGCTGGTGCTAGGTTATGTAATAACAAATCTTAAGGCAGGTGATTCGCCTTCAGCCTATCAACCTCTACCCTAAGCTCCTTAAACAACTCTTTGGAAGCCTGAGTCTTTCTCATTTTCTTCGCTTCCTTTGCAAGCTCCTTGAGTGCCTTTCCATGAGAATCAACAGCGTCCAAGATCAATTTTTGGTTCTCTAGGAGCTTCTTCTGATTTTCCAGAAGCTCCTTCAGAGTGTCCTTAATGGATTGTGGGACCTGTGGAGGGGGGGTGCTGATTGGGCTGCATCAAGTTATTGATGCTGGCGAGGGCCTAGCTCAGACGGTGGGAAGTAAATGGGTATGTAGTGGTTGAGGGTATGTCTGGTACTGTAGAAGTGGATGGACCTGAGGCCATGTCTGCTGAGGTAGAAGGAGGCTGAGTAGAATCCACTACTACTACTAGCTCTTCAAACTAGCCAGTTGAAGCAGTGGCTTTTCCCTTGTAGTGCTTGCCTTTAGGGTTGTCATCACCCTGCATGCTGTACCAGGAGAACGGTGCCTTCGGCTTCATTTTCATGTAAAATTTCTGCTTGCCCACCTCTAAATCCTCTAGGTACATGGTCAGGAAGTTGGGGAAAGGATAATTTGTCACCTTCATTCACCACCCATGTAATGAACCAGGACATCACATTCCCAACGTTAATCGGGTATCCCGCCATAATCAATGCCACCAATATAGCCCGGTGAAGAGGGAGTGAGTTATCATGGGTAGTGGGATCTAGTCTGCTACACACAAATGTCTCTCACCCCTTAGCCTTAAAATTCAACGTTCTCCACAATATCTTCACTCCCGCAGTCAACCAATCAAGGGCGGTACCTGGGATTGCCAAGTACTCCGCCAACCAAGAATGATCTCCTTCACCCAATTGCATCTTTTCCAAATATAGTGACTAATTCTCCTCTAGAAAACCCAAGTAGTCATTTATTGTTTTGCCATCAAATTTTACCGTCAAGTTCCGCACTTTGGTGACTGTGGTGCCCTTTTTGATGTGGGCCACATTTGTGTAGAGCTCCTTCACCAAGTGCTCATTGGCCTCCATCACCTGTCCTATAAAATAGTCACATCCAGCTCTCACTCTGAACTGCCTCAACACATTGGGGTTGTGAGGCTCGAGTTCATGTATAATTATTTTTCACTCGGGTATTAGCTTCCTCTCAGGGCACCACTCACTGAATTTGTGGTAGGCAACCTCACTAACAAACCGGTCCTGCCATGCCTCCAATTTTCTAGTCCTATCGACCCCACCTACTTAGGGCTCACCCCCTTCTTCTGCCACAGGACTCTCTCCGGATAGTGAAGCTGTATGAGAGGTCGAATACTCATCGCCACTGCCTGTAGTTAAGCCCTCAGACGACTTAGAGGATACCCGCACTGATGCTTAGGCAGTGGGAGAGGCTGGAAGTGTACCCTCAACCTGTGTCTCTCCGGCCAGTCAGTAACATACTCTAGCACGGGGTCTGAAGATTCCTCCCTGGAAGGCTCATACTCACTCCCCTACTGGTCAATAGATCTATCTGCAGCTTTTATGAGCCTTCTCGTATTCTTTATGCTTTGTCGGACTTGTGGGATTAATCTTAGCATCCTTTGTCCCCTACCCCGGGAGGACTCTCCTCTTCCTATTTGTTTATCACCTTTGCCTCTTGATTTCACCATTGTCTGCAAACATTCAGTCATGCCTTGTTAGTATCAATGGAAACAATAAAATTCGCAGTTGCAGGAAAAATATGTTACAGACAGTGTAAATATTGCACAGTGCGGACCACACAAAAAGTAGTGTGACCACAAAGAGGACACCGCGGACCGCACAAAGTCCATTGCGGTCCATAGAGAGGTGGGGTTCAGACTACCCACTCTCTAAATCTATGCACCGTGGACAGCACAAAATGCCAATGCGGTCTGCATTGAGAGACCGCGGACCGCAAAAAATCCAATGCGGCTGTGGTCCTCCATTGTCAGCTTTCAGGAATAATCCATTATGGTCTGCACAAAATAGTATAGCGGACCGCACAAAGGCACCGTGGACCGCACAAAATCCACCGCAATGCGCACTGAGTGCCCAACACCAATACCAACCTAGGGTTCATGATTTTTTTGTTTTTTGTCCAATTATACACCTATTAATTATTCCATAAGTGTTGGCACAATGTTTTAACTATCTATTCCTAATTAAAACTTTATTTAACTACCTTAAGCTACAAAATTGAAAGAAAAATGGGAAGGGAAGGAGGTAGAACAGAGAAAAATAGAAATTCAAAGAAAATAATAAAATTGAACTATTAAGAAGAAGTTAACGTTACCAGAAATGAAATGCAAAGTTGATTAGTGAACTTTAGCACTTAATAGCGTGTAGATTAGAGAGATGAACAGTAACTTTTGTGCCTCTGAGATGAAAAGGGTCGAAAAGTTCAAACGTATGACCTAGGTCCTATTTATAGAAAAAGGACATGGGGCCCATCTTACCTACCCACTGTGGACCGCACAAAATGGAATCGCGGTCCGCGGTGCTTGAAACTATAAGGCACTGACAAATTGACCACTACGGACTGCAAAAAAATGCAATGCGGTTGCAGTGGACCACCGTGGACTGCACAAAATGCAATGTAGCCGTGGTGAAAAACTTCAGAGAGTCCCAACTTTTGTCAAATCACCAGTACGTTCCGCATTTATTACTTGCCCCCGCACAAAGGCCTTTGCGGCCGCACAAAATGAGTGTGGTCCACATTGCCAACTTCAGAGAGTGAGCATTTTTGAACTTTTTCCTTCACTGCACCAACACAATCCTACAGCATCTCACAACCAGTTAGTCCAAAAATAAACCCTACACTACAAAGAAAAATAAAGAAAAACAAAAAGAAACACACATAGGTTGCCTCCCAAGAATCGCCTGATTTAATATCGTGACACGACGCAGGTTACCATCAAATCATTTGAGATGAAGAAGTGCCACCACGTGGCTGTCATCAATTTTTCCGAGGTAGTGTTTGACCCTGTGCCTATTCACTCTGAAAACTTCCCCATTTTTGTTCTTCAATTCAAGTGCACCAGACGGAATCACAAACACCACTTCAAAAGGTCCACTCCATTTTAACTTAAGCTTTCTCGGAAACAAACGTAACCAAGAGTTGAACAAGATAACTAAATCACCCACTTTGAACTCCTTGCTAAAAGTATATTTATCATGAAGGTAATCATCTTGTTTTTGTACAAAGACGAATTGGAGTAGGCATGTAATCGAAATTTATCAAGTTCATTAAGCTGCTCAACACGAAGATTTGCTGCCACATCCTATTCAAGATTCAGCTTCCTAAAAGCACACATGGCCTTGTACTCTAACTTAACCGGTAGATGGAAAGCTTTCCTAAACACCAACCGATATGGAGACATACCAATCGGAGTCTTGTAAGTCGTTATATAAGCCCATATAGCATCATCCAACTTCATTGACAAATCGGTCCTATTTATATTGACCGTTTTTGACAATATACTTTTGATTTCCCTGTTTGAGACTTCAACTTGGCCACTCGCTTGAGGATGATAGGGAGTAGAAACTTTGTGGTTGACTCCATACTTTGCAAGCAAAGCGTCAAAAGCTCTATTACAAAAATGGGACCCCTCCCCCCCCAATCACTTATGATTGCACGAGGTGTGCCAAACCTTGTAAAAATGCTCTTTTTGAGAAACTCAACAACACTCTAAGCCTCATTGTTGGGTGAAGCCACGACTTCAACCCACTTCAAAACATAGTCCACCTCCACAAGATATGTTTTCCCACACGAGCTAATAAACGGGCCCATAAAATCAACGTCCCATACATAAAAAATATCAACTTCAAGAATGGTATTGAGAGGCATCTCATCTTTCTTCAAAATTCCCCCGCTCTTTGACATTCGTCACACCTCTTCACAAGTTCACTTGAATCTTTGTATAAAGTTTGCCAATAAAACCACAACTAAGAACTTTGGAAGTTGTCCTCACCCTGCTATGATGGCCACCATAGGGGGAGTGTCACACCTCCTTTTTCCGAGCTTGGCTTTTACTACACCCCGGGGAAGGGATATAATAAAGAAGGAGTTTTTCCAATTAAAGGACAATCGAAACGGGATTCATTTTATTAAAAGATTCAGAGTCGCCACTTGGGAAATTTATGGTGTCCCAAGTAACCGGTTTGAATCCCGAATCGAGGAAAAGGTTTGACTCTGTTTAACAGTCGCGAACCAGAAATCCGGGTAAGGAATTATGTTAACCCGGGAGAAGGGGTTAGGCACTCCCGAGTTCCGTGGTTCTAGCACGGTCGCTCAACTGCTATATTTGGCTAAGTTTGATTTTTATACATATTAAACCTATAGTGCAATTTTTAGAATTAATTACCGCTTTTTGTCAATTATTTTTATTTAAGAAGGTGAACGTCGTTTAAGAACATGTTTTTGGATCACGTCACATGAAATGGACCTGGATCCTCGACACAATCTTATTCAATGTTTTCGAATTTGGATTTGGATTGCATGAAATGCACACCCGTATTTAAGAAAGTAATTTAATTAGAACGCGCTTAAAGCGACTAACGTGTTGTTGTCTTTTGGGAAGGCCGTGAAATTCGCTAAACGGCCTATCCCGAATACTAACTATTTTTTAATAAGTAATTAATGAGGGACCCGCAATTATGTATTTTTTAGTTGGCGAGGCTCATATCATTGTTATTTATTAAAGGCCAAACTAAAGTAGCTAAGTTTTCTATTTTTTCGTCTCTAAAGGCTAATTAATTCATGAATACAAATTCAAATCTCAAATTCAAGTTCGGATTCAAACAAAAGGATAAAACCTTTTAGCTTGAACCCACTACCTAATTCAAAACTTGATTTTGTATTGATGAATTAATTTTTACGGTTCCTAATGTATTTTCAGTATAAAAATTATTCAAAGTGTTTTTGGGCCTCAAGTATTTTAGCCCAGTAATTATGCCGCAGATCATTCAAAGAAGTAGAAATTGCCACGGGCTTTGGCTCATCTATAGCACATAATGTTTAATTGGGAGACAAGGATGTCTCATTCAGGCCACAACTTTCTTTGGGCCTATGATTTACTCAAGTTAAGCAGGCCAATTGATATAAAATGAAGAGAATTGTTAGATTGAATCGTATTTAACACATAGGAATTATTTTGTTTACTAATTAACTATTATTTATGTTGTGAACAAACTAATTAATTACTGTTATACTATATCTATAATTCTTTATCTCAAATTACAAGGTAGTCAATGATAAAATTTCAGAATCCATTACAGTGATCTGCTCAACGAGCTATGAACTAGGCTGAGTTAAACCATTACTGCTGGACTACCTATTGACGATCCAATTTGTTCTAAATTAAACCATTCACTACTTAATTTTATCAGAACAAAACACTCCAATTTTCACGTGAATCATATTCAAAACCAATTGTAAAGTCCAGTTTCAATTACATAGACACTAAATTATACTAACTTTCAGTCCTTTTAAGTTGTAAACTTCAAGCAATTGAAAAATAACAACCTATTGCAATGATGTACTTAACAGATTTTTATAGTTCTAAATGTAATTATAACATAAGGCGAAGACTAACTTTACAGTCCAATTATACATAACAATCCACATACAATCGCTCTAAGTGTAATTATAGTACTTAACAATAGAATTCCAACATGATGATTTTAACATAATGAAATATGATATCTAAAATAGAAAAAATAATTTTAAATGCTATTCATGTTGTCCACAGGATAGCAATACATCAGTTCTGAAAAATGTACCTGAAAATGAACAAAGTGAAAGGAATTAAGGTCAATTGGACAGCAACGAAGCACAACAGCAAAATCAAACCAGTTTCACGACCAAATCTCTCTTATCACCCAGAAAATCACAGAAGAAGCTTTGAACCAGAAAAACAAACTCAAACAATTCAATTGTAATTTCAAACTTTCGACCACTAGAACTAAGAGAATCACTTAACAGCTTTCAAGTTAATCAATGAAATAGTATAGAATTTTTTGAATTTGAAAAGGAATTTCGAGAAGGAAAGTTTCAGCTCTCAAAAAAAATCCTCTAAACAAATAAAATGCATGCCTATTTATAGAAAAATTCTAAGGTACCATTTCAGATTTCTTATTTGCTCATTAGTCCCTTTTTTTATTTCTTTTAAAATCCTTTATTTTCTGATTTTAAACAAGTTACTACACCTATTTATTAGAAACTATACTAATGCCCCAATCTAGAACCTTCTAACCTATTGTAATTCCTTATCTACTCTCACTTCTATTCAAAATTTACCCAATTACCCTTTTCTATTCCTAAAATACCCTCCCTTACTTAAGTTTATTACATTTAACCCTTTTAATATTCCCAAAAGACCCCTGAGACTTTGTTGATTTTACTCAATTATCCTACTGCCAATTAACCTTTATACCCATTAACCATTAAAATTAATCTAAGTTTTTAACAAATCTAACATTAGCTACTAATCGAGTTTTAAACAACTATAACTAACCTCGCTAATTACTATCAATAGAGTCAATCACTGAAATCATGCTGCTAATAACCAAAGTCTAATTAACCTACATTGATATCAATTAACTACAAGTAAAACAAAACTAATCAAAATAAAAATCAGTATCAAATTTGTAAACTAAGTATTATTAACAGAAATTAAGGAGTAAACTTATTTAGACTAATAACAAACATACAAATAAATGGACATATGCAAAAATGGACAAAAACTTAATCAGAAAAATAAAGAAAAGGACTAAAAGAACTTATCTTGGGGCTTTTCTTCTAATAGGCCTATTCCGATCATTTTTTAGCCAAATCCGTTGGAATTCTTTAGGATATATGATCTGTAACATACCAAACGTGTATTTTTTCCAAAAAGAAAACACCTGTTTGGGGTGTTACGGTCAATGAATCCCTAAGAATTTAAATGAAGGTTCTTGGCCGGAAAATCTTGGAACTAATATTTGAGAAGTTCTGGTGGGATTCGGGGAATATGACTTGGGTATTTGGGATGAGGCGGTTAAGGTGAGTTTATGGTGTAAATTAGGGGTTGTTTGGATAAACTGTCACTCGTCGGCGGTAGGGTTCCGACGAGACAAATTCAGATATTCGAAGAGATAGGGAGGTGTTTGAAGGAAAGGAAGTAAAGGGGTGGGAAGAGGAGATCACGACGGCTCTGTGGTGAAAATTTGGGGACGATTGGTATAAATGGTGTTTCCCGCCGGTAGGGTTCCGGCGGGATCAGAGGAATTTGCTGGCGGCTGAGGAAGACGAAGTGAAGAAGAAGATAAAAATGATTTTAAGTGTATGTATTGTTTGCTATATTAAACGACTATTGGTGATTCATGGCCGTTGGATTAGATGAATCAACGGTTCAGATCCTTTGGGACTTAAAACAATGTCGTCTAACTTTAATGACGATTCAATCTCATCCATTGGATTAACCAAATGAACGTTCAAGATTAACGCTTCCATACGCCGTCGTTTCATTTTATTAAGAGGAAAGGCCATGGCCGTTAGATCAAGTGAACGAACGGCCCAGATTGATGTTACAAAAATGGTGTCGTTTTGATTTCTTGGCAGACCGGGTGAGACTATCTTTTGGGCCTAGACCATTTTTGCTCTTTTGGGCTATTAATTGGTATTAATTCTTGTATTAGCCCCAAAAAAAATTTGTATTGTATTTTTGTATTATACTTTTCCTTTGTATTTTTTTGTATTTTCTTTTTCTTTTTATTAAATTGTTTATACTAATTAATATCTATTTTATGATAATTTTCAATTAAAGCATAAAAATGCTATTTTTTGATTTTCTTTAAAATGAATTAACACTAAAATTATAAAATTAAACTCCTAATGCACATTTTGTATTTTTAATATGAATTATTATTTTACTAATTGACAAAATCATTTTGTTTGGATTTTTTAGGAATAATTTTGCTTAGGGCAAAAATTACGTGCTCATAGCTGCCCCTCTTTGCCCGGAAACACGAAGAGTTTTCGTGCAAAGACAAGTGAGCGGTAATGAGGGATTTTTGCCCATTCGCATGTTCTATGTGAAGCATTTTTGAAAAGTTTGACTGCACCCTGCTTCAGAGGTTGCCTACATATCCCGGGCTAAACAAGAATCAGATCAGTGTAGTTCAGGAGTGTCTGGTAGCTGGGACTACCATGAAGCTGTGATTTCACTGCTGTTGCTGCTGTTACTACTTGCTGACCCCCTTATTACACCATGTAAAGATAA
>MU680205.1:0-12880 GCA_026770625.1 Nicotiana glauca | reverse complement strand
TGTGGGCCACATATGAGTGGGTATGTGCTAGCAAAGAAAATTCTCAGAGCGGGATATTACTGGATTACTATGGAACGGGATTGCATTAGCTTTGTGCGCAAATGTCATCAATGCCAGGTACATGGAGACCTGATTCATTCTCCACCATACGAGTTGCATGCAATGTTGGCACCGTGGCCCTTCGTTGCTTGGGGTATGGATGTCATCGGGCCGATCGAGCCAGCAGCATCTAATGGGCATAGATTTATTCTAGTTGCCATCGACTATTTTAGTAAATGGCTTGAAGCAAAGACATTCAAGTCGGTAACCAAGAAAGCAGTGGTTGATTTTGTTCATGCAAACATCATTTGCCGGTTTGGGATTCCAAAGGAGATTATCACAGATAATAGGGCAAATCATAATAGTCATTTGATGGCGGAGACGTGTCAAAATTTTAAAATTACACACCGCAATTCCACACCATATCGTCCTAAAGCGAATGGAACAGTTGAAGCAGCCAATAAGAATATTAAGAAGATTCTGCGAAAAATGGTGGAAGGATCGAGGCAGTGGCACGAGAAATTACCATTTTCTTTGCTGGGATGTCGCACTACTGTTCGTACTTCAGTAGGCGCAACTCCTTATTCATTGGTATATGGCGCGGAAGCAGTAATACCCGCGAAAGTTAAAATAACCTCCCTTCGAATCATTGCGAAGGCAGAAATTGATGATGATGAATGGGTCAAAGCCCGGATGGAACAATTGAGCTTGATTGATGAGAAAAGACTGGCTGCAGTATGCCATGGGCAATTATATCAACAGAGGATGGTCAGAGCTTATAATAAGAAGGTGCGTCCACGAAAATTTGAAGTCGGACAATTGGTATTGAGGCACATCTTACCTCATTGGGCAGAAGCAAAAGGAAAGTTCGCTCCCAACTGGCAGGAGCCATTTGTTGTATCACGAGTGTTGTCCAACGGAGCATTATATCTAACAGATATGGAAGGAAAATGTGTAGAAATGGCTATCAATTCTGATGCAGTCAAGAGATATTATGTATGATTTCTTTATCTTTATGTATCTGATTGTATTTGACATATTTTTGAAATTGAAATGATGAAGGCATTTTGTTTCGCTATCCAAACACTTTATCCATTACTATCCTTTTGAGCCTTATCACATCATTCTTTCATATCCCTCTTTCGGAATCAACAACAAAGTCAAAGATTGAATGATGAAAATATCAAAGAGAACAAAAGAAAAGAAAGGAAAAGGATGGAAAAGTAAAGAAAAGAAAGGAAAAGAAAAGAAAAGGAAAAATAAGAAAAAGAGAAAGAAAGAAAAAAAGAGGAAAAGAAAAAGAAAAAGAAAAGAAAAAAAAGAAAAAAAAAGAAAAAAAAAGAAAAAAAAGAAAAAAAAGGGGAAAATGCAAAGAAGGAGAATGGAAAGAAAGAAACATCGCAACAATAGAGCGATTTTATGATCCGAACTACGTTTTGACTTGATCTCGAAAGGGTACGTAGGCAGCCTCACCGAGGTTCAGTCACAACATAAGGAAAATCCAAGAATCACCAAAGAATGAAACTGGGGCAGAAGTTATGTCTGTTATGGAAGATATGATTCCGAAAGTTGTAATTTTTGTGAACCCACATTAGACATTTTGAGCCTTTATACCTTTCCTTTCTAAACCCATCCAAAAACCACATTTTGGTCCAAAGAAAGACCTTCTGATCTATTTTAAGGAATGTCAATACAAGCAGGTGAAATGAAGAATGTTATGGACAACACTCTGGTATCATAAAATGAGAGAAATAAAAATGAGAGAGTCTTACTAGTGAAACCCTCACGGGCACCATAAGGCGATGTGAGTTGAGAGAAATGAAAATGAGAGAGTCTTATTGGTGAAAACCCTTACGGGCACCGTAAGGCGAAAGTGAGAAAGAAGTTTGTGGTGGAAGGGCGGCAAAACAAGCAAAGTTTGGGTTTTCTTGTGAAATGAGGATGGCAAAAGTGGCAATTGACAATTGTTGGTTGGACAGACTAGGTTGGTTAATCCAAATGCATGGCATGATCAAAAGAATCAACCTTCCCACCCAGATAAGTCCTGTACTTTTTATCTTTTCAAAGTATTTCTATACTCAAAACTTTGAGGTCATTGCATTTCATTTTTTATTGGAATCTGTCTATAAGACATTGTCAGTCGAAACTAACTACCAGCTTCTTAGTTATATGGCACAATAAGATGGGGATTTATTAAAGGACAGTTGAAACAAGGAGGATATATGGTAATCAGATATTTGAAGAAAGAAGCAAAAGTTCACAAGAAAGGGAAAGAAACACCAAGTCAGAAACATGATGAAAACACCAGGTCATCAGAAACAGAAATTCTGAAAATTAGCTGGGAAATCACAGCAGGACACAACAAGCGTATAGAAACAAGTCGGAGCAAATTCAAGAGTGGAAGCAAGGCCAACAAGAATGCCAGCAGCTAACCACCATTTTATACTAACAAATTATTCTTTGATTAGAATAGGGACAAAAAATTCAAATTCTTACTAATCACTTTAAAGTGAATGTGACCAACGTGGATAACAAGGGAGCACAAAAGATTTCGGCAATCAGGCATCCACCTGGAAAATAAGGGAAGACAGTTCAAAAGAAAGCAACAATATGCGAAGGAATCCATTTTCACTCTCAGCAATCAGGCGCCCACCTGAAGAATAAGGGAAGTATAATCTTTAATTTTCAAATTGCACGTATGATAATATGTTGCACCCAGTTATCAAACTGGGGCAAAAATTTCCTTTGTTTTGTATGACAAGCAGGCGTCCACCTGAAGAATAAGGGAATATTTTTTTTAAGCACAGACAGCAGGCGCCCAAGTGAAAAATAAGGGAATACTTTTTCAAGCTTAGCAATCAGGTGCCCACCTAAAGAATAAGGGAAGTATAGCACAACTTTTATCGCAAGTTAACACTCAATAATGTCACGCACCTAGTTATCAAACTAGGGCAGAAATTTTCTTTGTTTTGTATGACGTAAGCAGGCGCCCACCTGAAGAACAAGTGAATATCTTTTCAAAATTCGCAAGCAGTCGCCCACCTGAAGAACAAGGGGATATCTTTTCAAAATTCGCAAGCAAGCGCCCACCTGAAGAACAAGGGAATATCTTTTCAAAATTTGCAAGCCGGCGCCCACCTGAAGAACAAGGGAATATCTTTTCAAAATTCGCAAGCAGGCGCCCACCTGAAGAACAAGGGAATACATTTCAATTTCAGTAAGCAGGCACCCACCTGAAGAACAAGGGAATACATTTCAATTTCAGTAAGCAGGCACCCACCTGAAGAACAAGGGAATACATTTCAAGCATGTTGTAAGCAGGAATCCACCTGGAAAACAAGGTAAGTACCATTTGAAATTTAGCTTTAAATCCTGATATTTGATAACATGATATACCCAGGCACCATACTGGGGAAAAAAAATTTCTTTGTTTTTTTTTCAATTGTGTAAGCAAGCACCCACCTGAAGAATATGGGAATACATTCCAATTTCAGTAAGTAGGCACCCACCTGAAGAACAAGGGAACATGTTTTTAGCAATTGCAAACAGGAGCCCACCTAAAGAATAAGGGAATACTTTTTCAATTAATCGCAAGCAGGAACCCACCTGAAGAATAAGGGAATACTTTTTCAAGTAATCGCAAGCAGGCACCCACCTGAAGAATAAGGGAATACTTTTTCAAGCAAGTTGTACACAGGCGCCCACCTAAAGAATAAGGGAATACTTTTTCAAGTAATCACAAAAAGGAGCGCCCACCTGAAGAATAAGGAAATACTTTTTCAAGTAATCACAAACAGGAGCCCACCTGAAGAATAAGGGAATACTTTTTCAATTAATGGCAACCAGGAGTCCACCTGAAGAATGGACACAGTCAAAAGTTATATGAAAAGGATGCAAGATGCAAGATCAAGGCAATTCAAGAACACAAGATAGCAGACACTAGATAGGATTTTGTAAATCATAGAGCATAGCTTAGGCTAGCTTCTTTTATCTTTACAACGGTGTAATAAGGGGATCAGCAAGCAGCAACAACAGCAACAGCAATGAGATCACAGCTCCTGGTAGTCCCAACTACCAGACATTCCTGAACTACACTGACCTGATTCCTGTTTAGCCCAGGATATGTAGGCAATCTCTGAAACAGGATGCGGTCAAACATTCAAAAATGCTTCACACAGAATATGCAAACGGGCAAAAATCCCTCATTACCGCTCACTTGTCTTTACACGAAAACTCTTCGTGTTTCCGGGAAAAGAGGGGCAGCTGTGAGCACGTGATTTTTACCCTAAGCAAATTATTCCAAAAGTTTCAAATTAAATAATTTTACAATTTTTAGGAATTTTGTTGCATTTTTGTCGTATTGATTAGTTGCATAATAACTCATGTAAAAAATACAAAATATGCATTTAGGATTTTATTTCATTCTTAGTATTAATTAGGTAGCAATTTGTTTTAGAGCAAAATTAAAGAAAATAACAAAAATGGTCTTTACATTTATTTTTTATTTTAAATAATTTCTTAGAATTTAAATATAATAGACGAAATACAAAATAGAAATAAAGATACATACAATATAAAAGGAAGGTGAAAATACAAGAATCAAAATAGACAAAGAGAAAATATAATGCAAATTTGGGCTCAAAATACCCTCAGCCGTCCAAGCTCAAACGTATCCAAACAACCTAGGCCAAGAAGATATCTACCCGAGCCCAACCCTTACCTTGTTAATATCGGAGCCTCATCAAAATAGAGACATGCGGGTTCCGTGTCTGTATCATCTCTATTAGATAATATAGGCACGCGAGTTCCGTGTCTCTATCATCTCTATTAGATAATAGAGACACGCGAATTCCATGTCTCTATCATCTCTATTAGATAATAGAGACACGTGAGTTCCTTGTCTCTATCATCTCCATTAGATAGTAGAAACACGTTAGTTCTGTGTCTCTATCAACTCTATTAGATAATAGAGACACGCGAGTTCTGTGTCTCTATCATTTCTATTAGATAATAAAGACACGCGAATTCCTGTCTCTATCATCCCTCCATTTGACTGCCATTTCCGATCGAATTCAGTTGATAATCAAATATACTTTCCAATTTGGGCTAATTGAACTATTGAGTTCACTACAAGAGTAAAATGTATTGGTATTTGATAATTTTAAACATTCATGTATAAACTTTTATATATACCAACTTCAGATTAAAAAAAATCAAATAAGTACCCTAGGCCCAAAGGAATGGCACCCGGGCTGCCTAGTCCAAGCTAAAACGACCCTGCTTAGGTGTAGCTAAATTCGTACCGTTGAAGTCTTTTGATCAAATGGCCAGGAATGATGGCCATCACTTAAATGGGACGCTGTCGTATAAGAAGGAAAATGAATCTGAGCGTTGGTTCATTAGATCCAACGGTCTCATTTCCTTAAAGGGTTTTAAATACACAAAAAAACGTTACACCCCTTCATTTTGCATTCTCTTTATTCATAAGCCAACCTTAGCCGCCTTCTTCCTCTCTCAATCACCCGCCGGAAACCTACTGGCCGGGAACACTACCATCACTGTTGAAGCCACCCTTAACACCATAAAGCCTCCTCCATCTCCTCTTTCACCCCAGCTAACTAGCTTTCTTCGAAAACCCCTAGAAACCTTCGAAAATTTCAAAAGGTATCGCCGTAACCCTACTCCGACGAACACGACTTTTGATTCAAGACCTACCATTAACACCATAGAACCTCCTTTGTCTCCTCTTTCATCCCCTTTGAACCATTTTCTTCGAATAAGCCCAGAAACCTTCAAATCTTTCAAAAGGTGTCGCCGGAACCCTACTTCGGCAAACACCTTCGCTCCAAAATAACTCTGAACATCCCCAGAACACCTAGCCTCATGTTTTAAGTATCTTTTCTACAAAAAAGAGACTCAACAAGAAAGCTAAGTGTCTAAATCTCTTGCGTTTGATGATTGCATGACTACTGACTCCCTTCTTTGAATAGATCTTGATAAAATCATAGGTTTTAATTGTTGTACATAGATTTTAGGGTCTTTTAATTGTTAAAACCTGATTAGTAACTTGTTTTCTGTTAATTAGATTCTATATCTGTTTATGTGCTCTTTTGAATCTCATTAGTTGATTACTTGTTTCTGATCTAGGTTTATCTGTTAAAAGTGACGAGTATTTGTTTAATTTTGTGAATCAGTTAAGATTTTTTTACTTTGACTTCTAAGTATCTGATTAATACAGGGGGGTTAAAAGGTAAATAAGATAAAAGGCAGGGTTTAATTTGGGGAAGGTTAATAGGTACGCTGTAATAAATCTAAAGGGGTGAGGGTATATTTGGGAATCCTGCTTGGTTCACGGGTAATTATGTAAAGGGTAAAGGGTATTGTGGGCATAACAAAAGGGCAATTGGGCAAAAATTAAAAGCAAGTAAGGGCAGTTTAGACAATTAAGGGTTATGGAATAGGGAAGATGCCACTAGAAACCTCTAGAAGGGGTTCTAGTATATTTTTAAATAAAATAAGTGTAGTTATCTGATAAATGAATCATAAGAGGGGGGTAGAAACTGAGAATATAAAATTCAAATTTCCCTCCCATTTTTGTTCTATAAATAGGCCTCATTAGGCCACTTTGAATAAGTTTTGGAAATTCTGGTAATCTGAAAACACTTCTATATCTCTGCAAATTTCGAATTTCATATTTTAGAAAAAAAAAATTCATAAAATTCTACAATACAGTACCACTGTTCCATTGATTTCGACACAATTTCAAGCTGAAATTCTCCTGCATTTGGCATTTTATCTGTTGATTCGTGTCCTACGTGGTTTGGATTTGGGTGCCGAAGCTGTGTTTACTGATTGCTGTGTTATTGTGGTTATTGATCCCTGTTTCATCTTAGTTTTCTCATCAATTTTTGTCCTACTTCCAGGTACACTTCTAATACTTGAGGATGTAATCACTAGTTTGAAGAAATGAAGTTGTTTACACTGATTCTATTAGTTTACTGTTATTTCTATTTTTATCAATATAGAATTAGTATATTCGTATTCATTAGGAGTCATTAACGTGTATAACTGGACTGTATGGATTCGGACTGTTGGATTTTACAGTAGTTTAGTTTAATTACTGTAGAAATAATTACATTTGAAGTATGTTAGTAGTAGGACAGCTATATTAGATTAGAGATTAGTAAATTGGAAGCAGTGTTAAAATTGGTTCTAGTTAAATTTTCTGGATCTTCAACAGTTACGAACTATTAGAATGTAACGAAAATCTCAAAAATGTATTTGTTAGCTTTAATTTTTTATCAGCTAGTTTTAAATTTTGAAAGCATGCTCTTATTAGATTCGAATGTTGTTAATAGCCGTGATGTGCTTAGACTAATTCAACTATAAAAATTGTATTAAGTTCTAATAGTGGATATAAAATAAGTTCTTCAGTATGAATAAAATTTGCAATTTAATCTGAGTATATTTTATGTAGTTTAACCTTCATGTGTCCAATTGAATAAAATAGTAATTTAACAGGAATAGTTCGATCATATATTTCTCTGAATATTGGTTCGATTCTGTAAAAAATAGAAGAATAAACTGTTCTGTTAGCCATTGGGCTTGTCCGTTTGGTCCAGTAATTGGACTGATTCAGGCCATTGGGCCTGGACATTCTAACGTGTGGTCCAGCACTCAAGCCCAAGCTGGATTTTATCGATCCAGTGATAATAGGCTAGGGTACCGCACTAGGCTTTAAGCCTAACCATTTAAAATGAAACATAGCTTCAGATTATTTTCCTTTTATTGCTAGAGACAAAAACAAGTAGAGAATATAGTTCATCTTAGGATTGGCCTTTAATAATAATAAGTTGAGCCTCTCCGCGTTAAAATATAATTGCGGGCCCTCAAATAAGATTCTATATAAAAATTTAGATTCGAAAGGACCGTTTAGCGAATTTCACGGTTTTTCCCAAATTAATAGACATAGATGCTTTAGGCGCGATTTATAATACACTTTCTCAAGTATAGGTGCACATTTATGTGACCCAAATCTAAATCTCAACGAAGTCGGAATGTATTAAAAGCCACATGCGTACTGGTACGGTATGGCCCGAAATACATTTTCACGACGTTGCAATTCTTATAAAATCATAAAGCCGAATATTAATAAATGCACATAAAAATGGAACATAGATAGAAATCAGATAAAAACAAATACAATAGTTGAGCAACCGTGATAGAACCACGGAATTCGGGAGTGCCTAACACCTTCTCCCGGATTAACAGAATTCCTTATCCAGATTTCTAGTTCGCAGACTGTGACAGAGTCAAACTTTCCTCGGTTCGGGATTAAACCGGTAACTTGGAACACCATTATTTTCCCAAATGGCGACTCTGAAATTTAAATAAATAAATCTCGTTCCAATTGTCCTTAAATTAGAAAACTCCTTCCTTTTATTTTATCCCTTCCCGGGGTGTAATAAATAGACTCCGTTCAAAGTGAAAGGTAAAAAGGAGGTGTGACACATACATAAAAAGGATACTACCTGATGAACTCAACGCAACAAGTTTACCTTGTCCTTTTGCGGTATGGGGAATGGATGTCATCAGTCTGATTAAGCCCACCGCTTCAAATGGGTACCGATTCATTTTCATAAAATGGGTAGAGGTTTCATCCTACAAAGCTGTAACTAAGAAAGTCATTGCAGATTTTGTCAAGGATCGTATTATTTGCCGATTAGGGGTTCCCGAGTCCATTATCACTAATATTTCCACCAATATCAACAGTGATTTGATGAAGCCATGTGTGAAACCTTCAAAATCAAGCACAAGAACTCTATAGCATGCATGCCTCAAATGAATGGGGTTGTGGAAGCTGCCAATAAGAACATCAAGAAAATACTAAGGAAGATGGTGGAAAATCACAAACAGTGGCATGAGAAGTTACCCTTTCCTTATAGGGGTACCATACTACAGTCCGCACATCAACTGAGGTAACTCCTTATTTACTGGTTTATGGTACCAAAGTTGTCATCCCTACCGAGGTAAAAATTCCTTCTTTAAGGATCATACAAGAAACTGAGATGAGCGATGCATAATAGATAAGGAGCCTCTATGAGCAACTGGCCCTCAGAGACGGAAAAAGAATGAACACGATATGCCACGGTAAACTTTATCAGATTAGAATGTCTAGAGCTTTCAACAAAATGGTCAAACCAAGAAAATTCACATCGGGACAGTTGGTACTAAAAAAGATCTTCCCGCATCAAGATGAAGCCAAATGGAAATTGTCTCCCAATTGGCAAGATCCTTACATGGTTCACCGGGTGCTAATAGGAGGAGCATTCATACTTTCAAAATCGACAGAGAATTTTGGCCGATACCAATCAATTCAGACGTAGTCAAGAGATACTATACTTAGATTGTTCGTATTCATATGATATAATTGAACTATGCTTGACCTAATTCCTGTTTAAGAAGGGATACATAAGTAGTCCTGTGGGTTCGACCATATCTTAATAAAATCTACATGTCCCCCAACACCAGAAACTGTGATAGAATTTTTAGGAGGACCCTAAATATTCCGCATCAAGTCCAGCCAATGCCATCATATGCCATACAATCAGAAATTGGTTAAGAAATAAGGGCAGAATTTTGAGAAGAATTCTCAAAATGTCAGAGAAGGTTCAGCACGTTTCGTTGCATGCAAAATGGCATAAGGATCATTTACCAAACTAGGACAGAATTTTGAAGAGGACCCTCAAAATTCTAATACAAGAAAGCTCCAATGTCTTTGAAATGTGTTATAGTCATTAGTTCATCTAAAATTACTTGATATTTCACTATGTTTTCTAAAATAACTGTATTTTCATAAATAAGTGCACATATTTGAAAACACTATTTCCATGACATCCAGGTATTACCCAGGGCAACTGAAACAGGGCCTCCAGAATGGAGAAACGCACAACTAGCAGACAAAGGCACGAACCAATATCCCGTTACAAAACATACGATTTTTCTTTGGGTGCAGGCATAATGGACATTGTGAGCACGTGATTTTTACCCTAAGCAATTTTATTCCAAAAGTTTCAAATAAAATGATTTCTTTCTTATTTTACCATTTTTGTGGATTATTGTTGAAATTGGTGTTAATTGTTGCATTTTAATTCATATTAAAAAATACAAAAAATATACACATGCATTAGTGGGTTTAATTTTATAATTATAGTATTAATTCATTTTAAAGAAAAAATTAAAAAAATAGTATTTTTGCTCTTTAATTGAAAAATTACCATAAAATAGAAGTTAATTAGTTTTACAATTTAATAAAATCAGAAAAATAAATACAAAATATAAAACAAAAAGAAAATATAGAAATATAAAGGAAAAATAAAATATAGAAAATAATAATACAAAAATAATACAATACAAAAATACAAAGTGAAAATAATTGTAAAAATACAAAAGGAGAAAATACAAAAGACATAAAAGAATTGTTAACTGGGCCAAATTAATGACCCAAATCAGAAACAACCGCCCAGGCCCAAAGGGATTCTACCCGGTCTACCCATTTCTACATCAAAACGACCCCATTTAAGTATAAAGGGATCTGGGCCGTTAAAATAATCAATCTAACGGATGGGATTAACATCTATAATAATTTAAACGACGTCGTTTCTTAAGAATTAATCACGGTCATTGATCTCTGATGATCTAACGGCTGAGGATGGTCTTTCATTTAATCAAACGGTGCCATTTCGAGTCCAAAAGGATCTCAACATTTGATTTTCCCAATCCAACAGTCCAGAATCAAAAATGGTCTTTTAATATAACCAAACGTTACCCTTTTTTCATTTTCACTCTTCTTCTTCCCCATCAATAAACCCAAGCCGCTCTAAAATTCCCTCATTCCCTGCCGGAACCCTACCGGCGGGAGACACCAGTTATGCCAATCCCTCTGCCCTCAACACCACCTGACCATCTCAACCTCTTCTTCCCACTCCTCTACTTCTTTCTCCTCGAATAAGTCCCCATCTTCTCGAATCTTCAAATTAGTATCGACGGAACCCTAGTTCCGGTGAACAACCCTTCTTCTAAATCAAGTCAAAATTTTACCATAGCCTCCTCCTTGTGTCCCTCGCCCTATTCTGACATTCTCATGTCATAAAAATCACTGGAAAAGGTTCAAATTGAAAATCAAAGTCTCCGATGACCCCAAAATTCAAGAAAAGGCCATAAAAGGCCTCATGAATGCCGGAGTCGATCTTTAAAAGAAAAAGAAGAAAGGAAAAATCCATACTGTAGAAAAAATAACGGAAAATATGGAAAAAAATAGCAAAGTATTTCTCTTTCTTTCTTTCTTTTAATCTCTTTTATTTTTGTATGCATGTGTGTTCTTCTGTCTCTGATTGTTGATATTTTAGACTTTTTGGTTATTATTTCTAAATTTTGTTCGTTTAAAATTGATACTGTTCTGAAAGTTAAAAAAAGAGATAATAATCCTAATAAATAATTTTTATAGGAATTACTATAATTTGATAATTTTTTCTGTGTTGACTGTTTGAGATTGATATTAATTAGGGTTTAAATATCAGATTTTTGGATTGTTATCTAGAATTTTTCAATATTGTTTATCATTAGTTCTTTGATTCTGAAAATTGTTAGAAATAGTTTTGTTTTGTTATTAGTTTTAAGAATTTTATTGCTAGTTTGATTAGTTTGATTGGTTATAGCTGATTAGACTACATTTTGTTCGATAATTCTTAAAATTAGTAGTAGGTTAATTTCGTAAAAACTGATCAAATCTAAGGGATAAATGGGTAAAAGGCTGTAAGGGCATTTGGTAAATAGGATTTAGATTTAGGGATACTTTGGGGATACAAAATGGTTTAGGTGTAATAAAACTTAGGAGGTGGGGGTAATATGGGCAATATAAAAGGGCAATTCAGTGAATACCAAGTGGAAGTGGGGGTAGAAGGGTAAAAACAATGGAATAGAATATTCTAGACAGGGGAAAAAGGGGTAATTTTGCATTAATAAGGGGAAAAGGGTCGAATAAATAAAAACAATAAGGGTCTAATTGCAATAAAAGGGAGGACTAAGGGATAATTTCTAAAATTTAAAATTCTCTCCCTTTCTACTCTATAAATAGGCCTCATTTGGCCTCTCTTAAGAAGTTTGGTTTTTTTTTTGGCAAATCTGAAATCTTCCTTAATCCTCTCTGCAATTCTAAACCTTCACCTTAGAAATTCTTCATTTTCAAAATTCTAAAATACCAAAAACCATAGAAGTAGTTTGAAAATCCTACTGTTTCATTAGTTTTCTCACATCAATTTGAAGGTTATTTGGTGCTGATTGTCAAGTTATATGCTGGTTTATTGCCGTTAATCTGTTATTTCTGTGGTTCAATTGGTGTTGATTGAGGCTGATCGATTGTTGTTGTTATTACTATTGCTGATCCCTGTTTTTTGTTCAACTTGACCTAGCAATCTCATTGATTCTCATTTATTTTCCAGGTACATTCACTGAGATCCTTCCGTGTAAATTTCAGTCTAAATATGAAATGAAGTTGAAGTTTGAAATGATGTAGATTTTATTAATTTTTATACTTTAGCTATTTTTTGTAAATAATTTGGACTGGACAGTTGAATTCTTGTAACTCTTACTGATTGATTTTGAGTATTAGATTGGATAGTTTTATGATAATTTGTAGTATTCTGTTAATTAGTTTAGAGTAAACGTATTCATATGTTTAGTTGAATTGTTAGAAAATCTTATACATTTAAACAGTTGAATAAAATGTATTCATGAAATAGAATTCAATCTGAACTATCATTTCTGTGTATAAAATCAAATT
>MU680200.1:115166-174894 GCA_026770625.1 Nicotiana glauca | reverse complement strand
CCCTGCCAGTTGGGGGCGAATTTTCCTTTTGCTTCAGCCCAATGAGGTAAGATACACCTCAACACCAATTGCCCCACTTCAAACTTCCGCGGATGCACTTTCTTGTTATATGCTCTTGCCATTCTCTGTTGGTATAACTGTCCGTGACATACTGCTGCCAATCTTTTTTCATCAATCAAGTTCAATTGTTCCAAACGGACTTTGACCCACTCATCATCATCAATTTTTGCTTCAGCAATAATCCGAAGGGATGGTATTTCAACTTCTGCAGGTATCACCACCTCCGTACTGTACACCAATGAGTAAGGAGTTGCTCCTACTGAAGTGCGAACAGTAGTGCGATAGCATAACAGAGCAAAAGGTAACTTCTCATGCCATTGCCTGGATCCTTCCACCATTTTTTGAAGTATCTTCTTGATGTTCTTGTTAGCTGCCTCGACTGCTCCATTCACCTTAGGACGATATGGGGTAGAATTGCGGTGCGTGATCTTAAACTGCTGACATGTTTCTGCCATCAGATGACTGTTGAGATTGTCACCATTATCTGTGATAATCACCTTCGGAATTCCGAATCGACAAATGATATTTGAATGCACAAAATCGACCACCGCCTTCTTCGTCACTAATTTGAAAGTTTTTGCCTCAACCCACTTAGTGAAATAATCAACGGCTACTAGAATAAACCTGTGCCCATTAGATGTTGCTAGCTCAATTGGCCCAATGACATCCATTCCCCAAGCAATGATGGGCCATGGTGCCGACATTGTGTGCAACTCAGATGGAGGAGAATGAATCAAATCTCCATGTACTTGACACTGATGACACTTGCGTACGAAACTGATACAATATCGTTCTATAGTGAGCCAATAATATCCTGCTCGAAGAATCTTCTTGGCCAGTACATGTCCACTCATATGAGGTCCACAAACTCCTGCATGTATCTCGGTCATGATAGCTGTAGCCTGTGTAGCATCCATGCACCTCAATAAACCAAGATCTGGAGTTCTTTTGTACAACACTCCTTCACTAAAGAAAAATCCGCTTGCTAAGCGTCTAATGGCTCTCTTTTGGTCCCCTGTGGCCTGTACTGGATATACTCCCATTCCAAGGTATTCTTTGATATCATGAAACCATGGCTCTCCATCATGCTCTTCCTTAACCATGTTACAATAGGCATGCTGATCTCGAACCTGCAATGGGTCCACATATGCCTTATCTGGATGATGCAACATCGATGCCAAAGTGGCCAAAGCATCCGCAACTTCATTATGAATCCTTGGAATGTACCTAAAATCTATTGACTGAAACCGTTGACAAAGTTCATGCAAACATTGCCGGTACGGTATGAGCTTTAAATCTCGTGTTTCCCATTCTCCCTGAATCTTGTGTACCAAAAGATCCGAGTCGTCCATGACCAAGATCTCCTGGACACCCATGTCCATAGCCAACCTTAAACCCAAGATACATGCCTCGTATTCAGCCATGTTATTGGTGCAGTAAAAGCGAAGCTGAGCTGTAACAGGGTAGTGCTACCCTGTCTCAGAAATAAGTACCGCTCCAATCCCAACGCCTTTGTTATTGGCAGCCCCATCAAAGAACAACTTCCACCCTGGTTTTTCGTCTAGTTCCGATTCCTCAATATGCATTGTCTCCTCATCAGGAAAGTATGTTTTCCAAGGTTCATATTCATCATCAACTGGATTCTCGGCTAAATGATCAGCCACTGCTTGTGCTTTCATCGTAGTACGGGTCACGTAAACAATATTAAATTGTGTGAGCAAGATTTGCCACTTTGCGAGACTCCCTGTGGGCATGGGCTTCTGAAAAATGTACTTCAATGGATCCAACCGCGAGATGAGATAAGTAGTATATGATGACAAGTAATGTTTCAATTTCTGCGCAACCCAGGTTAAAGCACAACATGTTCTCTCAAGATGAGTATATTTTACCTCATATGATATAAACTTCTTGCTGAGGTAGTAAATTTCCTGTTCTTTCTTTCCCGTGAAATCATGCTGCACCACTACACAGCCAAAAGAGTTATCCAAAACTATCAAATAAAGGATCAAGGGTCTTCCCGGCTCTGGCGGAACCAACACAGGTGGACAGGCCAAATACTCTTTAATCTTGTCAAATGCTCCCTGACATTCATCCGTCCATCTGACCGCAGCATCTTTCTTTAGCAACTTAAAGATTGGCTCGCAAGTCGTTGTAAGTTGGCCAATGAACCTACTGATATAATTCAACCTGCCGAGCAAACTCATCACTTCTTTCTTGCTCTTTGGCGGTGGTAACTCTTGGATGGCTTTAATTTTGGACGGGTCTAATTCAATACCACGTCGACTTACCACAAACCCCAACAACTCCCCTGACGGGGCCCCAAACGCACACTTTGATGGATTGAGCTTGAGATTGTACCTGCGGAGCCTCTGGAAAAACTTCCCCAGGTCTTTAACATGGTCACATTGCTTTCTCGACTTTATTATCACATCATCTACGTATACTTTAATTTCCTGATGTATCATATCATGGGACATGGTGGTCCTCTCCCTCATGTATGTTGCCCCTGCGTTCTTCAATCCAAATGGCATGACCCTATAACTATATGTCCCCCAAGGTATGATAAATGCCGTCTTTTCAGCATCTTCCTCATCCATCAAAATCTGGTGATAGCCCGCATAACAATCCACAAAAGAACCAATCTCATGTTTGGCACAATTGTCAATCAATATATGGATGTTTGGTAGTGGGAAGTTGTCTTTTGGACTCGCCTTATTGAGATCACGGTAATCAACACACACTTTGGTCTTTCAATCCTTCTTTCGTACAGGCACAACATTAGCTAACTAGGTGGGATATCGGGTAACCCTTATGACCTTCGCATCAAACTGCTTGGTGACCTCTTCTTTGATTTTCACACTGATATCCGTTTTAAATTTTCTCAGCTTCTGCTTGACAGGAGGGCATTCTGAATAAGTGGGCAATTTGTGAACCACCAGATCGGTACTTAGACCTGGCATATCGTCATATGACCATGCAAAAACATCTTTGTACTCAAACAATACTTTAATTATCTCCTCCCTGAGCGAGGATTCCAAATGGACACTTATTTTTTTTACCCGAACATTTTCCTGATCCCCCAGATTGATTGCCTCTGTGTCATTCAAATTAGGTTTGGGTTTTTCCTCAAATTGACTTAATTCTTTACTGATTTCTTCCAAGGCTTCCTCGTCATCATTTTCTATCTTATCATCACACTCAACTTTTACTATTTCACATTGATTATCAAGACTAGGCCGGAAACTCCTCATGCATGACACATCATTGAAACTAGAATAAAAGGGACTGTACAAGAAAGAAAAGAAAAATAAAAATAAAGTCTATTAGAAATGAAGAGAGAAGGAAATTGCATTTCAATAAAATTGTAAGATAACAGGGTTTAACTCATCCAAATGGACGGAACATAGCAATCCGAATTACAACCTTGTAAATAATCCAGATTTAATACTCAAAGGAAAATTAAAAACTAACTACCACGACTCCTTCCGTGTAGGAAGAGGAGTAGCTTCCCAGTTATTAAGCTTGGCATGAGACCCCACGAACTGCACATCAATTTTGCTCGGACCTTCGTCTGCTTCCACCGTATTCACTTCATCGAACAACCTTTCGAACCTTTCAATCATCTCCTTGTCGGGTTCTATCACCACAGAATTGGGCATTGCTGTTGTTGGGTGCCTTTTAGTACCAGACCAGACAAAAGAATGGGAAAGGCGAGGAATATGTTTTGGAAGGGTCCACATTCTCTTCTTCATCTCTTTGGCTCTTCTTATGTCAGTAGCAGTGGGTTTGAAACCTAACCCAAAAGTGTCCAAATTTCCAGGAAGAGACACTGGCTATATGATTCCCTGCAGTGAAGCACCCAAACCCTTTCCGGGCAAGAATCAATTCCTTATCATCTCTGCCGCCACCATGACAGATGCAGCTGCTACCTTTGGTCTAGGAACACACTCCCCTTCCAGGACTTTAGCAACTAGCACTGTGTCCAAGACTTGGTACACCCACAGACCTTTATCATCTTCAACTTCTTCGAAGGGTGTAATAGCATTACAAGAATTGTTCTCCCCATGGACCACAATCTCTTGTCGATCCCATTCAAATTTTATCATTTGATGCAAAGTAGACGGCACTGCCTTTGCGGCATGAATCCAGGGCCGTCCCAATAAAATATTGTATGAAACAGCAACATCGAGCACGGAAAACTCCATAGTGAATTCCACAGGTCCTATTGTTAATTCCAGCACAATATCTCCCACTGTGTCTTTCCATCCGCCATCAAATCCCCGTACACATATACTATTTTTATGGATTCTTTCACTGTCAAATTTCAACTTTTCTAGTGTAGAGAGAGGGAAAATATTTGCACTAGACACATTATCAATTAACACCCGATTCACCACGGAATCTTCACACTTCACTTTGAGGTAAAGGGCTCTATTATGCTTGGTTCCTTCCAGTGGCAACTCATCATCAGAAAACGTTACTCTGTTAATCTCAAAAAATTTATTTGCAATCTTCTCAAGATGATTCACATTGATTTTGTCTGGCACATGGGCTTCATTTAGAATCTTCATCAGTGCCCGGCGGTGTTTATCCGAATGGATTAATAAAGACAATAATGAGATTTGCGCCGGGGTTTTCCTTAATTGTTCCACGATTGAATAGTCTTGTGCCTTCATTTTTTTCAAAAATTCTTCAGCTTCTTCTTCGGTAACAACTTTCTTCACCAGTGCCGGATTGTCTTTAGTTGTTTTAATCTTTCTTAATTCTTCAGGGGCAAAGCATCTCCCTGATCTAGTAAACCCATGAGTTTCGCACACTTCTTCTTTGACTTTTTTTCCTCTGTACATCACAGTCACCCGGTCATAATTCCACGGGATAGCTTTTTCACTAACCATTGGCAACTGAGTCAATGGTTTAATAATAACTGGTTCTGTACGAGCGCCTTTCACAACCAACACATGCTTAACAACTGCTCCTGGTATTGTCACTTTAATAGGTTCTGGTTTCACTATCATCACTGGTTCACTAATTGTCTATTCCACTACGGCCAATGCTTTCCCACCAATCAATTTCTCATTTGCTTTATTCTCACTTGCCTTAATCATCATCACAGCTTGCGACGGCTTCTTGTATCCTCCCTTCTGCACTAACTCAATCATGTGAGTCTCATGATGAGTTGGTAATGGATTCTGCGTGATATTGGGAGTTTCTAGAGCCTGTACTTCAATTCTCCTGGTATCAATAAGTTCCTGAATGGCAGTTTTTAGATGCCAGCACTTCTCCGTGTCATGTCCTGGCGTTCCTGAGCAATATTCACAATTTACTGAATGGTCCTGGTTCCTTGGGGTAGGGTTTGGTATTTTTGGTTCAATTGGGTTTAACATTCCAAGCTGTCTCAACCTGTGAAACAGTCTAGTATAGGATTCTCCTAACGGAGTGAAAGTCTTCTTCTTTTGCAATCTGTCATTCTTGGCAGCAGGGTTTGGTTGGAAACCGGTTCCACTAGGATTTCTGTAAGTTCTAGGAGGTGGGTATGTATTTTGGGTGTGATAGTTATTTTGGGGAGAGGGTGCACGCCAGGGTGCCTGAGTTTGCGGATAAGTTTGGGCATGGTGAACTGAGAAATAAGGAATGAGAGGTGGGTAATAGTGTTGTGGTGGGCCATATGGAGTATGTGGGTAGGTTTGGGGCTATGGGCGAGGTTGGTGATAATATGGTGAAGGACCCCTGGACCATGCTCTCGACTCCACCACTGTTACATCTTCTTTTTTATTCTTTCCCAATACCACTCCAGTGCCAGTCTGGATGGCCTGGGTAGTTGCTTTTATTGCAGAGTAACTCATAATCTTGTTGGATTTCAAACCTTCTTCTAACATGCTTACCATATGTACTACTTCATTAAAAGTTTTCCCCACCGCTGACACTAGATGACCGTAATAAGTAGGCTCTAAAGTTTGCAGAAAATAATCCACCATTTCTCTTTCTTTCATCGGAGGATCGACCCTCGTGGCCTGCTCCCTCCGCCGAAATCCATATTCTCTAAAACTTTCTCCAGGTTTTTTCACAATCTTGGTCAATGAGAGACGATCGGGGACAATTTCAAGGTTATACTGAAAGTGATTTGCAAATGCTTGGGCTAAGTTGTCCCATGTGCACCATCGGGCATGATCTTGCCTTGTGTACCACTCTAAAGCCGCTCCACTGAGACTTTGGCTGAAGTATGCCATTAACAATTCATCTCTTCCTCCAGCACCCCTCATCTTGCTACAAAACCCCCCTCAAATGGGCTACGGGATCGCCATGTCCATCATATAGGTCAAACTTTGGTAACTTGAAACCCGCAGGCAGTTGGACGTCGGGAAATAAGCACAAGTCTTTATAAGCAACACTCACCTGTCCTCCTAGACCTTGCATATTTCGGAATGATTGTTCCAAGCTTTTCACCTTACGTATCATCTCCTCCTGCTCGGGGTTTTTCAGAGGTTTTTCTTCTTCAACTAAAATATCAATAAGAGGAGTATAAGAGTATGGTTCGGGAGGTTTGAAAGTGGGCTCAGGTGGATAATAGTGGTTTTCCTGTGTTTGGAACAATGGTTCGCTCGAAGATCTTTGTAACGCGGCAGATGGAGGGACCACGAACACAGGAGCAACTAGTGGTGGAGGGCATGGAATTCGTTTTAGTGGTGGAGGTAGTGGGGTTTGGGAAGTGGTTGCGTAATATTGTTGGTAGGTCGGGTAAACCAGAGAAGAATTCACTCTGGGAGGATCTTGTGATTGAGTGAGTGGCGGGATATAGGCAGGATTGGCAGGATAGGTTGGCAGGGGATGTCTTTTTGCCCAGGCCTGGTACATTTCAGCCATCTGTTGTTTCAATTTGTACATCTCCTCTTTCATAGCATTGACATCTACCACTTCTTCTTCCCTAGCCGTGTTGACAACAGTTGCTTCTATCTCTTGGCTAACCATTTTTGACATGTCCTTGGAGCGAGTGTTATATTGGTGAGTTGCTAGAATACCAGTCAGCTAAACCACCTGTCTGAACTCATCATTATCAACAACGTTATTAGTGGTTAGGGCATTTAACAAACAAATAACATTTGCTCGGCCGCGTGCGTCATCCCGGCTTTGACTGTGACATCTTTATTTTATCCTTGTCTTGTCATTGTTTCTTTACAGTATATTTTCCCTTCTCTTTTGTTTTTCCTTTTCTCTCCCATTTTCTTTTATTGCTCCGCTCTTCCTTTCATTTTAGTTTTTTATTCTTGCTGTATTTTCCTTTTCATATGGTTATGGTCGGATCCTATAGGGATTGCCTATGTACCGTGCCTATGCCTGAATCAGATCAAATGTAATAAATGTAAAATAGAAACAAAATGTTTTTTCGGAATTTTCAATTTTACTAATAGAAAACATTTCAAATACAAGAACTCAAAACTGACATGTGAAGAGAACTAACAGACTCTAAATGATAAAGCGAGCTACAAATTCCATCAACAACTATTCTATTGTAGACTGACTCGAAATGAAAATACAGACTCAAATAACTGACATACTCTAGTAAAAATACAGACTTTAATGATGTTCATGAATACATTAAAGCTTCTAGTGCCCGCGGGACATCGTTCGATCTCGCCGCAGGCCTATGTGCAAGTTCCCCTTGGAGTCTGTCTAGGTCACTCATTATCTGTTTCACAAATATCATCACTGAGGCAAAGAAGGTAGTCTGAGTCATATTCTTGCACATTTGGCATTTTCTGGTGCTATGGTGAGCAATAGCTATGATTCTTTCTCTGATTATGCCTTTTTCCTGAAGCAACCGCCATATCTGTTTGGCCCTGGCCTCCAAAATCTGCTGATTTCTCTCCTAAAGTTGTTGTAGATCCATTTCTAATTGTGCTAAAGCTGTATAGAAGTGTTCCCTTTTAACTTTGAACTCTTTTGCTTGTTTGCTCATTTTGTTTTCTGCAGTAATGACCCTTTTCCTTAATCTGGCGACCTTATTCTCATGTTCTTCTTTCAGCTGTTGAATCATGCGGGCTCGTTCCTCTGCATTTTTAGTCAACTGTCTTCGAACTCCAGCTAGTTCCTTCTCTGCTTTGTTGAGGTCGAAACTGTAATAATTTACTTTTTGCCTTAAATTGTCTATAAGCTTTGCATCTTTGGCATTCCTAAGAGGGTTTTCCGCCGCTATCTTCATTTTCTGGATTTGGGCTCGTAAGGCTTCATTTTCTTCGGCCAATTTCTTTTTCTCGCCCTCATCAGCTGCAGCTTGCACACTATTTTCAAACTTAAGATCTTGGACTTGTTTTTCCAGCTCGCTTATTTTTGCCCTGTACTCGTTCTCTTTGGCTAGCCAAGCCCACTGTTCTCTTGATGATTCGGCAAACTCCTGGATATGAGGTCTTTTAGCTGGCCTTTCATGCTCACATTCTCTCCTATACCAAGCAGAGTATTCGGGCGATACTTCGCCTTTGGCTCGATCCTTTACGCAAGTATTTGACTTCAAGTATTGGCATTCATTCCAAATCTGGCGGACTTTTGCTTTAGGGAATTGTCCTTCAGGACTAATCTCAACAACCTGAGTACTAAGATCAGCGTCCTTCGTCATTATCTGGCATCTTCCAAGCTGCATTAAAACCCGATATGGAGCATAGGGCTGAATACTTTTGAGACCCATCAAGAGAATATGCGGCCTTGCTGCTGGCATGTATATGATTTCATTAACAGGCAGCCATCCAAGCGTCCATTCTATTTGACTAGCAGTGAGGGACCAAAAGTATACTGTCCAACCCGTGAATCCTTCTGGCAAATTGACCTCTTTAATCCTCGTGTAGAACTCTTCTATGCATGTTTTCTCTGGAGACCCATAGCTCAAAAACTGAGGGTGATGGCACAGGTGCTCAGTCATCCACATTTGCAGCAGTAGATTGCATCCCTCGAAGAAGTCTTTCCCGGCTTTACAGGCTGTAAGATCGCGGAAGACATCAGCTAATATCATAGGTGCAAGAGTGCTTTTATCTTGAGTCATTAGAGTACTGACGACCCCGGCTATTTTTATGTCAATGTTTCCATCTTTTCTTGGAAATATCACCAGCCCCAGAAAAACCACCATGAAAGGGACACGCCTATGCTCCTCCCATTTTTGACGGTTTCCATTACTACATATCTTGCTTTCCGGGTTATTGAACCCCCCGATATGGCCATATCTATGGTATATGAAGTGTGGGGTGCAAAAGCCATTTGCCAGATCTGCGTTGTGAACCGTCCTACGTATCTTCAAAGAGTCTAAAAATCTGTGTACAGCTACAATTCTCGGGGCCACTAAATATTTGTCTTTTAAAGGAACCTCATCTTTCCCGATGTACCCAGCCATTTCTTCTAGTGTTGGGGTAAGCTCGAAGTCTGAGAAATAGAACACATTGTGTGTCGGGTCCCAACACGTCACTAGTGCTCTGATAATATCTCCCCGAGGCACAATTTCTAGCAAACTGGTAAGCCCTGTCAAATATTTCTTGACTTCATCTTGCCCTTCGCCTCCTAAATCATTCCACTATAGACATAACTCCAAAGGGATCTTATTCATGATTGAGAAAGGTTCATTTTGAGTCGTGCTCATCCTGCACATTTATTAAGGTGATTTAATCACTTATTTATGACCTAAAAGAAAAAGACACTATTTTTTTTTTCAATTCTAATTTTCCAAAATAAAGCCCAATTTTACCGATACGACCTTTCATCACTCCGAGGAGAAGATTTTAAGGCTGTGCCCGCTAACCGTTGGGAAATGACTTAGGATGGTCGTTTTTGCACAAACAACCTTCCGGCGCCCTTTTGGGGGCATTCAACTTATTTTTTCAACAAGAATGGCGTCACCCGACTTATTGGATAAAAATTAAAATTTTGGTATTTTTGGCTATTTTTGCAAAAGGGGTGGTTGGACCCGATGAAGGTTGCCTACGTATCTCACATCCGGTGAGAATCAAACCAGCGTAGTTCAGGCAGATTAACCGAACCATTTTAAAACAAGACTCTTTTTGGTTTTCATTTTTGGCATTTCATAAAAAAAACTATTTTAAAAACAAGACTCTTTTTGATTTTCCTTTTTTGGCATTTCAAAAGCAAATAACAAAACCACTTTCAAAAGCACGACTCTTTTCATTTTCATTTTTGGCATTTCATAAAAAAACTATTTTTTAAAACAAGACTCTTTTTCATTTTCATTTTTCATGGCCAGACAAACTATTTTTCTTTTTCCATTTTTGAAAACAAGACAAAATAACGACTCTTTTCTTTTTTTCCTTTTTCATTTTCAACAAACACTAAAACAACCTGTTTTTTTCAAATTAAAATAAAGACTCTTTTTCATATTTTTTTTTCAACAAACAACTTTCCAAAATAAAAGACTCTTTTTCCTTTTTTTTTTTCATTTTCTCAAAATTTTGGCAGAGTTTCGACAATACTTGGTCATTGGTTTTTCTAAAATAATCAATTAACTCCCTAACTGTTATTTCTCTCTTTTTCTCTTTTCTTTTTTTTAATTTTACAAAATTTTCGATGCGGGCCCGAGACAAATAAATGCAACACGTAAAATGCATCATGGTGGTCTTTTCATTTCCGGTTACCTGTCCTAGACGGACCCAACCGTTGTGTTGAGTCCCCTAAGTCATATGCACGTGATGCAAATAAGCGCTCCTACTAGGGATCCGGCATGAAGTCAAGTTATTCTAAGTTCAAAACCTGGGTATGTGTTCTAGACTGTGTACCCGAGTGGACAACTCGAGTCGAGGAGGGAGCTACGTACCGAGGACCCGCGAGATCGCCCGGCTTAGTAACTTGTCCGGCCTTTTTCTTATTTCAAGGTATGACACTAACAGAATAGGGAGTCTCAACCAGTAAGCACATCCCCGGAGGTAAGAAGAGAAGGGTTTCGGCACAGTTTATATGTACAGTTCAAATAATATCGAAGCAGTAAAACATTTAGCATATTTAGCAGAAAACATGTAGGAAACTCAGATAAAGCAAAACATAACAATTATTCTAAGCTCGAATTCGTAAACCCTGAACTGAAGTTCTGGGTTTGTATCCCCAGCAGAGTCGCCAGAGCTGTCACACCTCCTTTTTCACCTACTACACCTCCGTGAAGGATATAATAAAAGGAGTTTTTCTAATTAAAGGACAATCGAAACGATTCGTTATTAAAATTAAGAGTTGCCACTTGGGAGATTAATGGTGTCCCAAGTCACCGGTTTGAATCCCGAATCGAGGAAAAGGTTTGACTCTGTTTAACAGTCGCGAACCAGAAATCCAGGTAAAGAATTTTGTTAACCCGGGAGAAGGTGTTAGGCACTCCCGAGTTCCGTGGTTCTAGCACGGTCGCTAAACTGTTGTATTTGATTTTATCTGGTTTCAAAACATGTTCTAACTTATGTGCCTTTTATCAGTAACCCGCTTTCTTTATATATATTTATTTTTAATAAGAATTTCAACGTCGGAGAAATATGTCTCGAACCACGTCGCACCAGTGCACCCGTGGGTTTTGACACATCTTGACTTCGTTGAGATTTAGATTTGGGTCACATAAATGTGCACCTGTATTTAGGAAGGTAATATTATTAAAATACGTGCCTAAAATAACAACGCGCTTATTATCTTTGAAGAAGATCGTGGAACTCGCTAAACGGTCCTCCCGAGTTTCTAAGTATTTTCATATAACAATTATTGAGGGCCCCGCAATTTCCATATTTTATTCGGCGAGGCTCGTCTCATATTTATTTTTAAAATAGGCTAGCCGAAAAGAAACTATGATTTTCTATTTTTGTTTTGTTTCTAAAAGATAAAAGATCCTAATTAATTAATATTAGAAATCGGGCTTCAAGTTCAAGTCCGGGTCCAAACAAGAGGAAGAACCTTTTAATTTGAACCCGCTACCTAACTCAAAATCCAACCTTACATTGTTGCTTAAATCTTGAATTGAGCTCTTTGAACTAAGCCTAAATTGTTGGCCCACTGAACTGGGCTTGTGTAAAGAGCCCAATCCCCATTTTTCATTGTTTGCTTGCAGGCTAGACATCGAGTCTAGGCAGAGGTAATTCAAAACTCCAAATGGAAACCCACTTTTGCATGGCATGCGTGTGCCCAGTTCACGTCGAATCCCCAAAACTACAATCATATTTCAATTGATAATTGGGCCAAAACTCGCAGCCCAAACATGTTGGGAAACCAAGGATTTCAAGGCCAAACTCGGGGAATTCCAATTTTGACTCTAACGGACAGCCTAAACGATATTGATCAACAATTCAACTCAATAATGTAATCTACTGCTCAAATACCTGTGTGCTCTTCCTGATTTTGTGTTAAAGCCCAGGCAATAGTCTAATTCAAATCAAATATGCCAAAAGCCCAAAATTCTAATCACTTCTATTTTAGCTAATCCAATTTATGAATATGCAGTGTGAAGATACCAATATAGCTTGTTCCTACTTTGTCTAACCAACTGATGTGAGAATTAATTTCAAACACTGTATGTGGAAATATAAACTAGAGTAAACAGTCAATTCAATTAAACAATCACTAACTATCACTTCCTATGAAATGAGTCCACTTAATTACAAATTCATGAAGGTACCATCACAAAAAATCAATTCCAATTAACCCTAATTATTTTAGCATCCTAGTAGGAAACTAACTTCGTCCAGTATTCTACAATTAATACTTCACATGCAGAAAACTAAACTCATTTAATCCATATCATGATAGTCCACGATATATAAACTATAGTTAACATCAAATGGCACAGTCCAAATTCCAGTTATGTTTGATTACACTAGACGATTAACTAAATTATACACAAAAAATATTCAAACGTAACAAAGGTAGATCTATAGAACAAACTGCAGCTTCATTTCTTTTCCATCATGAGAGTTACATTGAAACAGATTGGAGGTATGTACCTGGATTCGAGATTATAATGAAGAAAGGTTAGAGTCAGTTGAAGCAGGATGAACAAACAGCAATTTGATACGCAACACAGCCCAGAAAAACAGAATCAACAGCCCAAAGCAAGTTTGAAAAAATCAACAGCAAACAGCAAGTATTGACTCAATTGAACTTGAATACACCCAAAATAGAAGTAATGACTACAGAGCAACTTCAGTGCACATCCAGCTGGCCAAACGAACCAGAGAAATCAAAAGTTACCCCAATTTTAACTCTACAGACGTGAATCCCACTTGAAAAGCACCACACTACTTCAATAGACCTAAAACTCAACTGAAACTATAAGATGTGAAGAAAGGTAGCTGGAAATCAGAAATAAATCTGCAAATTCTCGATGAAACAATAGATTTTTTTTTTGATTTTTTTTTTAGGTTTTGTTTGTTTTTGATTTTTTTTTTTTTGATCTCACTTCAGGTCTGAAGAGTTTAAAGAGAGAGATTTTGAGGGAGTGCTAAGGCCGAAAAAAAAACTTCCCTTCACCAAGGCATTTTGATGCCTTTTTATAGGCAACCAAGAGTGAGCCTCAAATTTTAGTTTTTTCTTTTAGGTACTTTATTCAATTTCAGTTTAGTCCCTTAGTCTTTAGACTTGTTACACAAGTCAGTGCCTCAAAGTTCCCCAAATTCTAAGTATACCCCTATCTTGAAGGTTCTAGGATACTCTCAACATTCTATCCTATTATCAATTATCCACAATACCCCTGAATTTAACTATGGTTATCTAATTAACTAACAGCCTTCAAAGTATTCAGCTAATGAATTTGAAACATAAATCAAGGAACCATTGGAACCTAATCAAACTAAATATGACTTAATTACGAAACTAATTGCATCCGTAATGGATTTATCCCAAAGAAATCATGCTAATAATCAACTAAATTAGAAAACAACATGAATTGCAACCCAAGTGAATGGAATCAGACATGGATAAGAAATCTAATCAGAACTCCAACAATGTTTTAAAACGGAAATTAATGACTATGACAGAACAAAAGAATTAAACGAGAAGGCGATGCTTACCGCCATGGCTCGAACTATGGTTAACTCACAAACTCGATACTCAACCATTCCTGGCGACGTTTGGGCTTTGGTTGATGACCAAATCTTTGCGAAGGAGGCCCACGGACCCTACGGTGTTAATTGCATGTATTTGGAGATTTAGGGTTTTGGCGGAAAACCTAAAAATTGACATTCGAAACTTTCCGGCCATGTTTGAGGGGTGAGGCTAGGGGGGTTGTGTAGAGAAAGCTTGGGCGATTCTGTGATGTTAATTTGGGACCGTTTGGCGTGACCGGCATCATGGCCGGAAAACTTTGAACCATTATTCGACTAGATAGGGAGGGATTTGGAAGAAAAGGCTGGTATATCTGGAAAGAGGAAGAGAAGGAGAAGCTGGGGTGTTATTTTGGAGGGATTTGGACAATGTGACGTCTTGGCCGGAGAAACTTGGATTCAATATTCGAGACGGTGGACCAATATTTGGAGGAAGATACTTAGGTATTTGAAATGAGATGGTTGAGGGGAACCTACGGTGTAAATTTGGCGGCCATTGGCGTCGGCGTCGCCATCACCGGCGATGGAATCTAAGGGCGGCTGAACTAGGGTTTCATCTCTGAAGGGGGGGTGAAAGAGACGAGAAGGGGGGTCATGTGTTTCAGACAGTTATATAATATGCCTACCCCGCCTCTGAGCCGTTTGATCAAAAGAACCTCGACGGTTCAGATCATTTCGGCTCTAAAACGGGGTCGTTTAGAGGGTAATGGGACGGACTGGGTTGGGGCATGGTTGGGCCTGGGCGGAAAATGTGCACTGGGCTCGAATTTGATTTAAAAAATAGCCAAATCCGAGCATTTTACAAGACTAGTCTTTTCCTCTTTCTTTCAATTATTTTTATTTTTTTTATATTTATTTATTTTTTTATTTTTTATACTTTTCTGATTTTATTAAAATGCAAAAAGTTTAAAATAAAGACCTAATATATTTTCAAGTTAAACTAATTAATTCCTAAAATTGTTGTTTTTTCTTTTCTTTTTTTTTAAATCTATTTCGCGACAAATTCATAATTAAACAATTAAAATGCAAACGTAAACTATGTTTGTTATTTTCTTCATATTTTGTTCTAAAAGCATCTTAACCACTAATTAATCCTAAAATATGAAACTAGATCCTAAATGCAAATGCCAAATGTATTTTTATATTTTCCTATGAATTACGTGCACAAATAAAATGCAACAATTACCAAAAAATAATACAAAATTCACAAAAATTGTAAAAATAATAAAGAAAATTGTTTTTTTTTGGAATTTTGGGAATAATTTATTTAGGGCAAAAATCATGTGCTCACAGGCAACAGTAAAACATGATGCTCAGTGCAAAATGTCATTTAAAATGTCAAAACAAAGTAAATATGACTGAGTTGTGTAAACAGTAGAATACAACATGACTGAGTACAAATATGAAGTCAAGACAGTGAGAAATAGTAGTAAAAATCCCCTAAGGGTCCAAAACAGTTGGCACTAAGCCCAAACATGGCTTTTAGCCTGAAACATGGTAATAATTTCCAATACACAATGATGTCAAACAATTTTCAATCAAATACGCGACTTAACAATAATACGACATGGACTAAGTCACAATCCCCAACGGTGCACGACCCCACGCTCGTCATCTAGCATGTTTGTCACCTCAAAGTACCACAACGATGTGAAATCCGAGGTTTCATACCCTCAAGGCAAATATTTACAATCATTACTTACCTCAATCCGGTTCAAACCCTAGCCCGCGATGCCTTTGACTCCCGACTCGGATTCTGAATGCTCTAAATCTAACCAAAAGCAGATTCATACCATCAAAATATGCTAAGGGAACAAAGCCCACTCGAAAATATCCAATTTAAACTAAAATTCCCAAACTTGGCCAAAACCCGGTCCCTAGGCCCATGTCTTGGAATTCGATAAAAACCACAAAACGCCAATCCTTATTCCCTCGCGAGCCTATCAATATCAAATTTATCAAAATCCGACCTCAATTGCCCATTCAAATCCCCAAAAGAATTTTCAAACTTTTTTTCCATTTTTCTCCAATTTTCACTCTAATTTCTCAAATTAAATGATGAAATTCAAGACTAAATTATGGAATTAAACCAAATATGAATGAAAAATACTTTCCCCAATTGCTCCACTGAAAATCTCCTCAAATTTCACCTTCTCCCGAGCTCTCTAATGGTTTTTGTGATATTGGACTTAAATCCTTGATTTCAAAATATAATCTGCCTGCCCAGAAGTTTTCTTCATCGCGAACGCGACAACACCCTTGCGTTCGCGAAGCACAAAGCTTCACTGACCAAAATTCCTTCTACGCGAATGCGAGGACCCTCTCGTGAACGCGATGCATAACTGACTCACCACTTCGCAAACGCAACTACGCGAATGCGTAGAACAAATGCCTTGGGTCCCAGCTACTCTGCTTCCTCTACATGAACGCATCAAAACCCTTGCGAATGCGATGACCACTGACCGTAGCCCTTTGCGAACGCGGGACAACCTTTGCGAATGTGAAGGCCAACTCTACAGCCTCACATCCTAACCCTTCACGAATGCGGGACATCCATCGCGAATGCGAGACATCCATCGTGAACGCGAAGGCCAAAAGGCTGTAACACTAACAAGAGTTTTTCTGCAACTTTTTCCAACATGAAATGATCTGTTCAACCACCCGAACTCACCCGAGGCCCTAGGTACCTCAACCAAACGTTCCAATATATCCCATAACATCATTTGAACTTGTTCCAATCTTCATAACACCAAAAACAACATCAAACACCAAATTTACATCGGATTCAAGTTTAAGAATTCAAAAAATTTCCAAATTCCGCTTTCGATCAGAATGTCTATCAATCCTCGTCTGAATGACGTGAGATTTTGTACACGTGTCAAAAATGACATAACGGACCTACTAAAACTTGCGGAATTCCATTCCGACCCCTATATCAAAATCTCACCTATCAACCAAAAAATTCCAAAATTTCAATTTCGCCAATTCAATCCTAAATCTACTCCTCACCTCCAAAACACTTTCCGATCATGCTCCTAAGTCCCAAATCACCTAACGGAGCTAACCAAATCATAAAAATTCCAATCCGACATCATATACTAATAGGTCAAAACTTGGTCAAACCTTTCAAATTTTAAGCTTCAAACTGAGAACTGTTCTTCGAAATCCATTCTGATTACCCTGAAAACTAAAGCCGCCGATTACATAAGTCATAATACATCACATGGGGCTAGTCATGCCTGAGAACTTGCGAGCGAAGTGCAAAAGCTCAAAACAAGCGGTCGGGTCATTACATCCTCCCCTACTTAGACATACGTTCGTCCTCGAACGTGCCAAAAGTTATTCCGAAAACCATCAAATTGTTGTGTAACCTTACCATGCACATACACGGGGGTGATCCCGCGTCACCCTATCTTATATAGGTCTGATAACACAATGTACTGAAATCTCGCAATCCAACCTAGCCCATAATTCTTAGAACCACATTTCCACTTTTGAAATCCTCTATATTATTAGAATCTCACATTTATACTCTGAATAATCCCAATCAAGCTGTAACAAATGATACCTGCAAACCTCGGGTGCAATTACATGATACACCACATAATCGAAACACTCGTAGAGATAACTTCTAATCACAGTAGTTGCTAAAAAACATCGAATATCGATAATAAGCCTTTTATCAAATAAAGCCCCAATCCAACACTTTCGTATATTGCCAATGATAAAGGAAACACGTAGAAACTTATAACCGTTCGTGAAGCCACTTCTCCTTTGACAAGGACCATAGCAGATTTCTAAGCCGAACATCAATATTATCGTTTCAACATGCTGAAATCAATTGTGTTTGTATTCATTATACATCCCAATGATCTAACCTAATCCAACATAGCTACTCTGGTGACATTACACATCAATACCATCTAAAGCCATAACTCGCTTAATCCGCACTCCAATATGCTATAATCCGAGTGCACTCAAATCATGAAAAATGACTCAAATGAACGAGCTGTACCGCAAGCTCACCAGTACCACCACAAGACAATGCTGAGAACTCATCAGACATCGTAGAAATAGAACAGACAAATCCAACTCGTAGGTTCATACCTCCACATAACTTCTCTACAATGCGCGACCCTTTCCTAATACTTGTCCACATGAAACACCTCCAATCAGTATGCTAAAAAATCAACAACCGCGTGCAATTTGATGTCTAGTACCCAAGAAAATCATCATAACCACGATGCAGCAATTGACATAACACCACAAAAACCCGAAGGGAAACAACCGATATGCCATCTACCGAGCAGTACCCAGTACTCGCCCCACTCAAATTCCACTGAGAGGCCCCAATAAAACCTCACCACAGGTGCCTATAACCAACAAATCTCAATGCCTCGCAACAAGGAAAGCTAACTCACAAATCTCCCCAGATCTCTAATAAGCTCAATAAGAATCAAATCAACACATCCCTCAACAATACAACTCGGAGTCAACCAAGCCGACTCGATGTAGAACACACATCCATATTGGCCTACCAATGAACCCCTTACCATGGAGTTCCTGAAGCTGCTCCTTTAACTCCTTTTAACTCTGCTGGTGCCATACGATACGGTTCCCGACACTAGATTAATATCGAAATCAACAACCCTGTCCTGCGACATGCCCGCAGCAGGAAACACATCAAGAAAATCCCTCACAACCAAAGCTGAATCAATGGTAAGGGTCTCTACATTGACACCCATCACGAAGGCCTAATAAGAAAAGGAAACCCTTCCCAGCCATCCGCTTGGTCTTCAAAAGTGAAATCACCCTACTAGAACATAATCCATTGAACCCTTGCCACTCAATCCATGGAACCCGCGGCATAGCCAACATCGCCGTCTTAGAGCAATAATTCGGAATAAAACGAGACTAAGACAACCAATCTATACCCAATATCACATCCAAAATCTAATATACCAAGTAACAAAGGATCCACTCGGTTCTCTAAACCCCCAATAATCACCACACCAGGCTGATACGGGCAACCCATAACCACAACATAATTTGTCTATGAGAACTCTCCTTCCCCAACTACATAAAGCACACGAATCACCATATCGGATCCAAATTCCGCCGTCTAAATGCATACCACACCTCTAATACCCAATCATCTCATGAGAGGTACTCCTATAATTCTTCTGTGCCACCAAGCAAACTCAAATCTCAGTAGTCGATCCAACAAGAGAGTGTGGTAATACTAATGAAGTATCCTCAACTCAAACACTTGCCCTTTCCTGAAAACGCATACTCTCATCAAGCCATACCAGTCAGTGATTTCATTTATCTAGTCATCTAAAATTGTCCATGCTACCCAAGAATTTGTGACCTTCCTTTCAAAAATTAACAGCGACCTTACACATTCAAATCTCAATCATACACAACATACCGCATATACCATACCATCCTAGGATAAACATGAGAACTTCATATCCCTTCTGAGCCACAATCAACTACATACTCAACTAGATAAAAACATTCCATTGATCCCATCTAGAAGAAAATCCCATAGATTCTCCTCGCGCTCGTAGAAAATATACATCTCCAACCGTGGTAGAAACCATCAAAAACTCTCTGAATTTTTATTTGCTCAAAACTAAACTGTCAGGACTGAACCTTCTAACTCAACCAAGCTACGCAAACCACTAAAACCCAAGAGTATTGTCGTGAAAAAACTGTAAAAACTCAGTACCTCGTAAGTACCCAAGAAACTAATCATATCCTTGCCATGCTGGTCCAGCCTACTACCAATCGATCCTTCATAAGCTCGTGCAATATAGACCATCTAGTACTTCAAATCTTCTACAAATCTCACATTTACCCTCGTAACAGTCAGGCCCACTCTCTTAAGGACCCAACTTCAAATTGCAACACGTATATATTTCACTAGTAAAAGAGATCTTCCAACAAAACAACATAAGGATCACACAACTTCTGAACACTCCGCAGGAGTTAACCCACCTACTTCTCCCCAAACTAAAAGCTCTTCATACATTTCCACCATCATAAACATTATGCAATCACTTAATTTTCCTAAGTTTGAACTCATATCGCAATATGAAATTTACTTCACTCCCCAACTCGAAAACATGTAAAGATTGTTCACACACCCATAACTTGGGGCTATACATCAAATCAAGCACCAAATAGTTCTTCTATCCTCAAGCAGATCGTTCTCGTCATATCCAAACCGTATGAATACATCTCGCAATCACATCATACTCATCACATAGTCATCAAGCCATCACTTCCACTAATAGGGACACTACCGAACATCTAAATTCAAAAATCATGTGCTCATACAATAAACGCCTCAGTGCTCAAGCTATAGGCAAAACCCGGCCTCAAGTCCTCCAGACTGGCCCAACATCAACACACAGAGATCTCATGTCACCCCTCGATAAGGGAATCACAATCCATCGATGCACATCTGATATTGACCGCTCTTGCGCGCATAGGAATATGTGGAAGAAATTCAAAGAGTTACATTTCAATCTGAATCAAAGATGCACGATAAAAATTCAATAACGTGAAGTTCTTCCTAAAGGTTCCGTAGCCTCCCGAGGATAAGGACATATGTCTCCGTACTAATCTGCGAGACACTACTACACCTGCTCATGACTTATGAGACCTATATAACCTATGCTCCGATACCAACTTGTCACGACCCTAAAATTGACCGGTCATGATGACGCCTATCGTGAAACTAGGCCAACCGACAAACTCCCGAATTAACCATTAACCAATGAAATTCATTTCTCTTGCTCCGTTAAATTATCAAATATCTCATAATGTATGTCTAAATAATATATCTCATAATGTAACTCTAAATGAACTGCGTGAAATAAATACACAATCCTGACATCGGGGTGTCACAAGTCACGAGCATCTACTAAGATCTAAATATATGCTAAAACAATCAAAGAAATACAAGAGGGAGAAGATAAGGGCTGTGAAAGTTGGGAAGCTACCTTGCTAACTCCAATGACTCTGCCACTGAGCAATCAACACCCACTAACGGGTTCAAAAATACCTGAATCTGCACACAATGTGCAAAGAGTAATATGAGTACGCCAACTCAGTAATTAATAAAAGTAAATGGAAGTTGAGCAATAAGAAAACACATAAGCCACATCAAAATACTACAACAAATGTAGGACATTTCCAATATGGTACAGAAATCATTAACTTCGTAAATCAAGCTCAATTTCGACAAAACCTTTGAAAACAATTTTCAATAGTTTCAGACGAGTGATAAAACAGTGGGTAAAAATAATAGAAATGTAAACAGCCCCTCGGGCAAAACATGTACCATAAACTGCCCCTCGGGCATAACCATAACAGAACCAGCCCTTTGGGCTACCTCACAATCACTCGTAATCAGCCCATTGAGCATAACATGAATCAAGAAATACCTTTCGGGCAAAACATGGATCAAGAACAGCCCTTCAAGAAAAAATATGAAACAACAATAGCCCCTCGGGCTACATTATATCACTCACACTGGGTACCCGCAATCACTGGGGGTATACAGACTTTGGGAGTGGCTCCTTACAGCCCAAGCGCAATAACAAGCCATCTCGTGGCATAATCAAACAGGCTCTCGGCCTCATATAAAGCCAGCTCTTGGCGTAACAAATCAGGCTCTCGGCCTCATAATCATGAATCAATACAACACTATTGCGGCACGCAGCCCAATCCCATAGTATCCTCGCAACACAAGCCCTCGACCTCAATCAGTCAGAAATCTCTCAAGCCACTCGATGTCACACCCCAACCTCGAGAGGCGCGACCGGTGCTCAATCAAGTGAATCCAACTGAGCAAGCCTAACCGAACACTTTCTACTCTAACTCAGTATGAATGCAGAACTCATGCCTTTGATTTATTTAGACGATAATACACGGTGTATACCACATTACTGATTCATTTCATATCGTAAAAATTTACCGTTCATAAGAAAGCTTCATGGACTCTATTAGAGTTAAGGCTTAAGGATATCACAAGTTTAGGATTACAACATATACATATAGTGGACTCCCCGAAACCCGTACATAACCCACACTAGTGTCATTGGAGCCTCTAAGGATACAACAGACAAGCATGACTATGCCGGCAACAAGGCCCCGGCTATACCTCAAAAGTGAAAAGCTGTAATAACAAAAGATACACCATATAGCCCCATGGAAGAATAAGGGGCTCACCGAGACTTCGAGTAGAAGAGCGCTCCGCTACACACGGTCGGCACTGTCCGCTATGGAGCCACCTACAATCATAACATGAATGTAGTGCCCCCGGCAAAAGGGGCGTCAGTACATTTGAATTTTACTGGTTTGTATAACTAAACACCATTTCACTAGAAAGAACTATCAAATAGATACAAGCAATTAATACGGGCAAATCAAAGAAACAATTCATATAATTCTTCATACAATTTCCACAACACAGATTCGGGCAATTCTGTCACGTGTTCACTACTATTCTTATTACCACCGCCATCTCGAGCGGAACGACCCGACCGACTAGGTCACCTCATTGGAGGTATTACTCCCAATCAATATTTCATTTCCCAGATCCAGAATCCAATATCGGCACATTACCACCATGTGTGCGGCATGGTGTCCGATCACGACCCGACCGGCTAGGTCACCTCATTGGAGGCATTACTCAATTCTCATCAGTCAACACCTTCAAATATCTATCCCACACATGTCAAGGATAATTCAAGTTACAAATCACAGGTAAATGAGCACATAGCTAGCATGAATAGTTATTTGTTTCAATGTCGGCTTATAGCCCAAGTAATTCAGCACATACTTATACTTTTCATCATTCTCTAATTATCAAGATTTGTGCATTATTCACATTGAGGCACATCCTTCACGAATATGTATAGTTATATGAAATCAATTAATGCGTAATGACAATCAATACTCTAGCCAATTTAACTCTTACCATACTATCGTAATGACCACGGAGCTCAATTTCTAATAAAAAGGGGTTTTAGCCATACATACCTCAATAAAGCTTTTCCTTACTCTTTTACAAATTTTCAAAACTCTTAGCGCTTCGATCTATTGAGAAAGAATTTCAAATTAAATTGAGAATTAGAGACGAACTGAAGTTCTAGCTTGTTTCGAGCATATTATCAAACACTAAAGGTGCATTGTGATCCTAGGCCCCTTTTTGTGAGGAATTTCTATCATTTTGTATCCCCAATTGCCTCCTTTTTAATTTTCTACCTTCCAATATCCTATGCTTTGACATGCATGTAGAGAACATCATTCTTATATTCTTGAATTACTTTTCTACTGGCCCCATGTATCTAAATGTAGAAATAGGAGCTATGGTTATGAATCTTACCTCTTGGGAATGAGAACTTAGGTGTCTTCTCTTGATTTTCTTCAATGTTTTAGCAAAGATCAAAGATAATTTGATGGGTGATACTTCCCCTTTGAGGCTCTCTCTCTCTCTCTAAAAATCTCAGAAAACACCCTTAAAATGAGCTATAATGTTGATTATATCGATAGGGAGGTCGGGTTAAAAATTAGAATATTGGAGCCCCGAGTAAAATATGCGATCGCAGAATGAACATGCGGTCCATATAATGGACCGCAAAATGCCTCCAAAAAACCATACGTTCTGATTCAGTCTGCGGTAATAATGCGGTCTGCATTCACGTTCTACGGTCGCAAAGTGCACCGCAGAACTGACACTCGGAAAATTCAAAGGAGAAAGTGCGACGACTATGTGGTCCGCATTTCGATTATGCGACCGCATTTAGACCGCATAACTGACTTCAATTTTAACAAACACTCTGACTCACTCTGCGGCAGATATGCAGTCCGCATTTCTATTATGCGACCGCATTCTGGACCACATAACTGACTTCAATTTTAACCAACACTCTGACTCACTCTGCGGCAGATATGCGGTTCGCATTTCTATTATGCGACTACATTCTGGACCGCATTTCTTGCATTTTTCTGGAAACTTATTCTTCACTTTTTAATGCACTATTCAATCTAAAAAGGTCCGCGCCGCGGCGAGCTTGCTCGCCGCGAAGCATATTTACTAATTTCGAATACATGACCCTAACTTGGCATCACGGAATCCGGGTTTTCGAGTAGGAATTTCACGGGGCCTTACACTCGGGCAACAGTAAAACATGATGCTACCCAAATATCATTTAAAATATCAAAACTGAGTAAATATGAATGAGTTGTGAAAACAGTAGAATACATCATGACAGTACAAATATGAAGTCAAAACAGTGAGGAATAGTTGTAAAAATCCCCTAAGGGCCTAAAATAGTTAGCACGAAGACCAATCATGGCATTTAGCCCAAAACATGGTAATAATTTCCAAAAGACAATGATATCAAACAATTTTCAATCAAATACACGACTTAACGCTCATACGGGACGACTAAGTCACAATCCCCAATGGTGCACGACCCGACGCTCGTCATCTAGTGTGTGCATCACCTCAAAGTAGCACAATGATGTGAAATCCGGTGTTTCATACATTCAGGACAAACATTTCCAATCATTACTTACCTCAATCAGGTCAAAACTCTAGCCCGCAATGCCTTTGCCTCTCGACTCGACCTCCAAATGCTCCAAATCTAGCGAAAAGCAGATTCAGACCATCAAATATACTAAGGAAAAAAACCCACTCGAGAATATCTAATTTACACCAAAAATCCCAAAATTGGCCAAACGTGGCCCCTGGGCCCATGTCTCAGAATTCGATAAAAACCACAAAACTAGAATCCTTATTCCCTCGCGAGCCTATCCATATCAAATTAATAAAAATTCGACCTCAATTGCCCATCCAAATCCCCAAAAGAATTTTCAAATTTTTCTTTCATTTTTCCCCAATTTCCACTCTAATTTCTCTAATTAAATGATGAAATTCAAGACTAAATCATGGAATTAAACCAAATTTGAATGAAGAATACTTACACCAATTGATCCACTGAAAATCGCCTCCAATTTCACCTTCTCCCGAGCTATCTAATGGTTTTTGTGATATTGGACTTAAACCCTCGATTTCCAAATATAATTTGCATGCCCTGATGTTTTCTTCATCGTGAATGCGGGAGCAACTTCACGTTCGCGAAGCACAAAGCTTCACTGACCAAAATTCCTTCTACGCGAATGTGAGGACCCTCTCACAAACGTGATGCATACCTATTCGCAAACACGACGCCTATTACGCGAATGCGTAGAACAAATGCCTTGGGGTCCCAGTTATTCCACTTCCTCTATGCGAATGCATCAAAACCCTCGTAAATGCGATGACCACTGACCTCATCCCTTCGCGAATGCGAGACAACCTTCATGAACGCAAAGGCCAACTCTACAGCCTCACATCCTAACCCTTCGCTAAGGCGGAACATCCACTGCGAACGCGAAGGCCAAAAGTCTGCAACATCAACATTAGTTTTTCTGTAACTTTCTCCAACATGAAATGATCCGTTCAACCACCCGAAACTCACCCGAGGTCCTTTAGACGTCAACTAAAAGTTCCAACATATCTCATAACATCAATCAAACTTGTTCCAATCTTCAGAACACCCAAAACAACATCAAAACATGAAATTTACATCGGATTCAAGCCTAAGAATTCCAAAAACTTTCAAATTCTGCTTTCGATAAAAAATTCTGTCAAACCTTGTCTGAGTGACTTGAAATTTTGCAAGCACGTCACAAATGACACAATGGACATGCTCTGACTTTTGGAATTCCGTTCCTACCCCTATGTAAAAAATCTCACCTATTAACTGGAAAACGCCAAAATTCTAATTTCGCCAATTGAAGCCTAAATCTACTCCGAACCTTCAAAACACATTTCGATTACGCTCTTAAGTCCCAAATCACCTAACAGAGCTAAGCAAATCATAAAAATTTCAATCCGAGATCATATACTAATAAGTCAAATCTATTCATGCCCGAGAACTGGCGAGGAAAGTGCAAAAGCTCAAAATGACCGATCGGGTCGTTACATAAGTAAACTTCTTTGACGGAGAGATATCATAACTAGCTTCCTCAATAAACTTTTAGCCTTAAAGATTTTCTGTATAAGCCATATTCCCTCGTTACAGTCTATATAGNTCTTCACCACTAATCGCATTGTGAAGCAAATTTCTTGCCTTGTGATTTATTTGGAAAACTTCCAGTTGTTCTTTTGTGTATGAGCCTATGTCATCAGGATCAGCGAGTGATGGAGTGCTGGCAGGCAGTGTGTAGTTTCCCATCTTGATAACTCTCCATACTTTGACGTCGTATGCCTTAGTAAAAATTTCCATTCGAATTTTCCAGTGGGAGAAATGTTGTCCATTGAAGTAAGGTGGCCTTACTTGTGGAGTTCCTTCCTATAAGAGAGCTCCTATGATAACATGATTTGCCATGATCTTTTTCCCACAAGTCGTTAAGCAGAAAATAAAAGTGTGATCCTTGCTCTACTACTAATTAAAAGTACAAGAAGGGGGGTGAATTGTAGATAATTAAAGTTAATCGTTAACAAGTTGACTTAAAACTTAAGTAGTCGACTAAATGTTGCAATCTTGCAGATATAGTAATTCGAGGTAATACGCAGAAAGTAAATGCAGAAATTAAAGACACCAGGAATTTTTATACTGGTTCGGATTCAATGTGAATCCTAATCCAGTCCCCTTGGGTTGCAAGGGATTTCTCTTCAAGTGAATTAGCTTTCGTTCGAGTACTGATTTGATGTATGTCACTCAGTTTCTCTAGCACTCATTTGATACAATACCTCACCAGTTGTATTCTCTCTTTCTATCCCTGACTTGTTACACAGCAGATCTATATAGGCTACTATGCTTGTTTGCAGTAGAATGAAGAGAGTTATTTTGGTTCGATCAAAGTATACTAAGGATGGAGTTATACTACAAATTTATACAAGGGCAATGGCGAAGGCTTGTTAACCCACGGGTTTTGATCCTTGGAAAGAGGTGATTCTTTTCAAGAATAAAGAGCTATCTATTACATCTCTTCAGATCTTTTCCTTCGGCAGATAACGGGTTTGACAGGATTCTTCCTTGATTGTTGGACCTTCTAATCTTGACTGCTATTTGGATCTTCTAGCTTTAATGCTTCTTCAGTGATTTGATCAGGCTCATCAATCACATATTGCGTTGAATCTTTATTCCATTATGAAAGATTTGATTTCCCAGAATCATGAAGCTAATCCTGATTTGCTGATGTAATGCATTTTCTTTCCTTGTACGTCGTAAGTATTTCAGGCAGCTTCCCTTCTGAATAGCTTCCTTCCTTGTTCGACATAGCTGTTCCAATAGTTCCTTTCTTCTTTGAACTCTTGTACATGAATATTAATTGCATCATTAAAATATAATCTAACAATCTCCCCCTTTTTGATGATGGCAAAATAATATGCATAAATGTAAAGGTGTAAACAACAGCTGACTTCCCTGTTTAGTACTAGCCGACTTGGCTCCACCTCAATGTGTGTAGTCAACTGAACTCAATCTCCCCCTCAATGTGTGCAGTCAACTTGTGCCTATATAGTCTTGTCTATGCATTGGCATCATAATTGACTTTAACATGTTCAAAGAATAAGAGGTACTGTCAATGCATGTCGCATAGTCGACTTGACTTGTATAATAAACAAGGAATACATAGTGGACTGTCTATGCATGTCGCAAAGTCGTCTTAACCTGTATAATAAACAAAGAATACATAGTGGACCCTACATATGCATAGTCGAGTAAAACCTGCACATAAACCATTAACAATCCAGAAGATATATACTCTCCCCTTTTTTGCCATCAGCAAAGAGCTATTAGCAAATATTAGAAGAAGAAAGTATTATACACAGAGGCAAACAACAAAAAAACATCCACGGGCACAGCCCAAGCACAACCAACTGATGGGATACAGAATAAAAAAGAGAGGGAAAAAAACCGACTACGTAATCAATGCACTGAAAAGAAGTAATTATGACAAGTTTTTGAAAAATGATACTTAGGTCCTAAGAGTTGTTTGAAAAACAAATTATGCCAAGTAATTTTCTCAAAGAGCAAAATCTTTCTTCCAACAAAGATTTAGTAAAAACATCAGCTAATTGGGAAGAAGTGCCAACAAAAGTTATTTCTATGTCACGTTTAAGATCATGGTCTCTAATAAAATGATGTTTAATGTCTATATGCTTTGCTCTAGAATGATGCACATGATTTCCAGAGAGATAAATTGCACTAAAATTATCACAAAAGATTTGTACAGGTTTGAAGAAAAGTTCATAGTCACCCGATTGATGGCACATCCACAGGAGTTGTGCACAGCATTGACCAATGGCAATGTACTCAGCTTTAGTGGTGGACAAGGCGATTGATGCTTGCTTTTTACTATTCCATGATATTAAAGCCTTTACTAGTAATTGACATGTGCGACTCGTTCTTTTCCTGTCTTTTTTATCACCTGCTAAATCTACATCTAAGAAACCTTCTAATTAAAACGAGTTAGAGCGAGGATACCATAATCCATAAGATACTGTGCCAATAAGATATCGAATAATTATTTTTACAGCAGTTAGATGTGACTCCTTGGGAGCCGGCTGAAACTTGGCACATTCTGAACATAATATCTGGTCGACTTGCGGTCAGATACAATAGTGATCCAATCATTCCTCTGTATTTTGTTTCATCAACTAGAGTACCATGTTCGTCCTTATCCAAATTTGTAGCCGGACTCATGGGGGTGCCAATTGATTTTGCATTTCTCATGCCAAACTTTTGGATCAGCTCCTCTGTGTATTTAGTTTGACAAATGAAGGTTCCTTCTTCAAATTGATGAATTTGAATCCCAAGTAAGAATATGAGTTCACCCATCATGCTCATTTCGAATTCGCTTTGCATGAGGTTCACAAATTCCTTGCACATAAGAGAGTTAGCACAACCAAAAATAATATTATCAACATAAATTTGATTGATAAGATTACCTTCTGTTGATTGTTTAATGAATAGAGTAGTATCAATTTTACCTCTGGTGAATCCATGATCAACAAGGAAGGTACTTAACCTGTCATACCAAGCACATGGAGCCTGTTTCAGTCCGTATAGGGCCTTAGTAAGCTTGTACACATGGTACGGGAATTTTGAGTCTTCAAAGCCTGGAGGTTGTTTTACAAAAACTTCCTCTTCGATGAATCCATTTAGAAAAGCGCTTTTGACATCCATTTGAAACAATCTGAATCCCTTAAATGATGCATAAGCTAACAGGATTTGTATAGACTCTAATCTAGCTACTGGGCAAAGGTTTCATCGTAGTCGACTCCTTCTTGTTGTGAATAGCCTTGAGCAACTAATCTGGCTTTGTTCCTTATGACTTGTCCTTCTTTGTTCAGTTTGTTCCTAAACACCCATTTTGTTCCAATGACGGATACATTTTCAGGTCGGAGTATCAGCTTCCATACTTTATTCTTGCTGAATTGATCTAGTTCCTCTTGCATGGCTTTCACCCAGCTTGAATCCTTCAAAGCTTCCTCTACCTTTTTTGGCTCTATTTGAGAGATCAAAGCAATATTTGCTTTCTATTTAATGACAGTCCTGGTTTTCATCCCTTCATTTGGATCTCCAATGATATATTTCTGTGGATATTCTGTTTCATTTCTCCATTCATTTAGTCGGACGGTGCTTGTAGTCAACTTCGTACGTTGTTCTGGAGTGTCATTTCTAACTTATTCAGTCGACTCAACAACATTTGCAGAATTAGTTGACTCCTGTGCTTTTTCTTTGTCCTGAACTTCTTGGGTTCGATCTTCGTCATGTGCAATAATGCCTTTCTCGACCAAGGGATTATTTTCATTGAATATAACATGAACAGATTCTTCTACGCATAAAGTGCGTTTATTAAAGAATCTGAATGATCTGCTATTTAATGAATAACCAAGAAAAATACCTTCATCAATTCTTGGATCAAATTTTCTAAGATTATCCTTACCATTGTTATGAATGAAGCACTTGCTTCCAAATAGATGAAAATAACTGATATTTGGGTGTTTACCTTTCTAGAGTTCATAGGGAGTCTTTTTCAGAATAGGCCTTATGGGACAACAGTTGAGAATATGACATGCAGTACTCACACCTTCAGTCCAGAAATGATTTGGGAGAGAATGTTCTAATAACATGGTTCTTGCCATGTCTTGAAGTGTCCTGTTCTTTCTTTCCACAACTCTATTTTGCTGACGTGAACGGGGTGCGGAGAAATTGTGAGTGTAACCTTGATCGTTACAGAAATCTTCAAGTGCTTTACTTTCAAACTCGCCTCTATGATCGCTTTGGATTGTTGAGATCAGATAGACTTTTTCTCTTTCAATCTTTTTGCAGAAAACTTCAAAATTTCTTAAGGCTTCATCTTTATGAGATAAGAAAATAACCCAAGTAAAACCTGAAAAGTCATCAACAATAACAAAAGCATATTTCTTGCCTCCTATGCTAGCAGTTCTAGTAGGTCCAAATAAGTCCATATGAAGTAATTGTAACGGTTTTGAAGTAGACACCATGTCTTTGTTTTTGAAAGAGTTTCTAGTTTGCTTACCTATCTGACATGCATCACAAATGTGAGTTCTAGAGAAGTTCAGTTTAGGTAAGCCAATAACTAAATCATGCTTGGATAATTTTTCAATCAAGTGCGTGCTAGCATGTCCTAATCTTTTGTGCCACAACCAAGGATCATCAGATATTGAAGTTAGGCAGATATGACCATCTATATTTTCAAAATCCATCAAGTATGTACACATTTCCGTACCTTTTTCCCAGAAGAATTATTTTACCTGATTTGTCTTCTATGGCACAGCATGTTCTCTTAAACTTTACCTCATATCCTGAGTCACAGAGTTGACTTATACTTAGGAGGTTGTATTTTAGTCCTTCAACAAGATATACCTTAGTAATATCACAGTTGTTGTTGAAAGGAATAGTGCCAGTTCCAACTATTTTGCATCTTGAATCATCTCCAAATTTGACGCTTCCTCCATCAATCTTCGTAACCTTCTTAAACAGATTTTTGTCACCTGTCATGTGTCTGGAACACGCACTATCTAGATACCATTTTCCTTTGCAGCTTATTCTGTGGTGTTCCTGCAATACATAATAATTACTTTCTTTTAGGTACCCAAGCTTTCTTGGGTCCTGGAGAGTTAGTGTTACTGGGTTCAGAAATTTTAGGTTTCCAAACCCATCCAGACATATGATGTTTACGAAAATGACAACAAGAATATTTATGCCCACTTTTGTTACTGTAATGACATTTAGCCGCAGATCTGTTTTCAGATCTTTCATAAGCATTGGAACTAGCTACTATGAGATTAGCTGATTCCGTTCCAGTTGACTTGTAAGTCGACTGGTCCAACTGACTGGTCGAATTAGTTCTGATTGGTTCCTTTCCAGTTGACTTGTAAGTCATCTGGTTTGACCTAACAAAACTGTGACTGGTGGATTTGCGCAAGCTGTTAAGCTGCATTTGCAATTCCTCAAACTCTTCTTGAAGTACGTCCTTTTCAATTTCACATACTTCATGTTTGAGTTTCCAGTCTTTGATTTCCATAGTGAGTCTCTTAAGCTCATTCATCATTTTCTGAGACTGTTTTAAGGTGGAATCAAGAATGTCTTGCAATTGATTACATCTATCACAGTCATAAGATCTTACCTCGCTAGTTTCTCCTCTGGCCATAAAATATTTTTCATCGTCTGAATCATCTTCATCTGTCCAGCATCCTGAAGTTTTGTTGATCTCATTTTCTAGGATTGTCATGAAGCATAGATTTCCTATTTCTTCATGGTCTGATTCATCCCCATCGCTCCAGCTTCCGAATGATTTGTTTTTGTTGAATCCTCTAGAGATCTTCTTTTTCATTTCTGGACATTCCGCTTGGATGTGTCCAAATTTTCCACATTCGTAGCATTTTCCATCATTTTTATCTTGATCGTTGTATTGTCTAGATCTTCTTTGTGGAAATCTTCCTTTCTTTGTATTTCTATATCTTCTCATCAGACCATCCATGTTTCTAGACATCATAGCAATTTCTTCTTGTAGAGCTTCAGGATCATCGATTTCATTTTCAGCCACTTCACTAGTTGTTTCTATGCAACATTTTTCTTTTTCTCCTCTTGAATTGTCTTTTTCAGGTGTGTTCTTTCAAAAGCAATGAGCTCTCCTCGAAGTTCATCATATGATAACTTGTTAAGATCTTGCGATTCCAGGGTGACCAACTTGGTCTGCCAAGTAGTTGGTAGACTTCTGAGAATTTTCCTAACATGATCGCCACTGGTGTAAGGTTTGCCAAAGGCTTTCAAGTCGCTTATTATCTTAGTGAACCTGGCAAACATTTCTTCAATGTATTCTCCTTCCTTCATTGAGAATAGTTCATAGTCGTGAACTAGCATATTGATGTGAGTTTCCTTTACTTTGCTGGTACCTTCATAGGTAACCTCAAGTTTGTCCCACATCTCTTTGGCTGTATCACAGCTAGATATTTTCTCATATTCTTCACCACTAATCGCATTGTGAAGTATATTTCTTGCCTTGTGGTTTATTTGGATAGCTTCCAGTTGTTATTTTATGTATGAGTCTATCTCATCAAGATCAGCGAGTGGTGGAGTGCTGGTAGGGAGTGGGTAGTTTCCCTTCTTGATAACTCTCCATACCTTGACGTCGTATGCCTTGGTGAAAATTTCCATTCGAATTTTCCAGTGGGAGAAATGTTGTCCATTGAAGTAAGGTGGCCTTACTTGTGAAGTTCCTTCCTGAAAGAGAGCTCCTATGATAACCTCATTTGCCATGATCTTTTTCTCACAAGCTGTTAAGCAGAAAATAAAAGTGTGAGCCTTGCTCTGATACCAATTGAAAGTACAAGAGGGGGGTGAATTGTAGCTAATTAAAGTTAATCGTTAATAAGTTGACTTAAAACTTAAGTAGTCAACTAGATGTTGCAATCTTGCAGTTATAGTAATTCGAGGTAATATGCAGAAAGTAAATGTAGAAATTAAAGACACCAGAAATTTTTATACTGGTTCAGATTCAATGTGAATCCTAATCTAGTCACCTTTGGTTGCAAGGGATTTCTTTTCAAGTGAATAAGCTTTATTTCGAGTACATATTTGATGTATGTCACTCAGTTTCTCTAGCACTCGTTTGATACAATGCCTCACCAGTTGTATTCCCTTTTTCTTTCCCTGGCTTGTTACACAGTAGATCTATATATTCTACTATGCTTGTTTGCAGTAGAATGAAGAGAGTTATTTTGGTTTGCTCAAAGTATACTAAGGATGGAGTTATACTGCGAATTTATACAAGGGGAATGGTGAATGCTTGTCAACCCAAGGGTTTGGATCCTTGGAAAGGGTTGATTCTTTCCAAGAATAAAGAGATATCCGTTGCATCTCTTCAGATCTTTTCCTTCGGTAGATAACGGGTTTGACATGATTCTTTCTTGATTGTTGGACCTTCTAATCTTGACCGACGTCCGGATATTCTAGCTTTAATGCTTCTTCAGTGATTTGATCAGGCTTGTCAATCACAGATTGCGCTGAATCTTTATTCCGTTATGGCAGATTTGATTTCCCAGAATCATGGAGCTAATCCTGATTTGCTGATGTAATACATTTTCTTTCCTTGTACGTCGTAAGTATTTCAGGCAGCTTCCCTTCTTAATAGCTTCCTTCCTTGTTCGACATACCTGTTCCAATAGTTCCTTTCTTCTTTGAACTCTTGCACATGTGTATTAGTTGTATCATTAAAATATGATCTAACACATTCAACATATTACACGATATTGTCAGTGGCATCTAAGTTTCCTAAAGAATCCAACATCAAACAAACACTAGCACAAACATATTTAACAGAACAAAAAACCCTCCAGATCATGTTGATATTGTTGTATCGCTAGTTCTGGTAGAGTTTCCAAAAGGGAGATTTTATTTATGTTGGTCTGCATCAGTGCAATTTTTGCCAAGGCATGTGCCACCCCGTTTCCTTGCCTGAGCACCACCTTTCCCTTCCTCCTTGTTTGTTGCATCAACCACCTGCATTCGAAGATTTGTTTTGTGTAAGTAGGGTGGTCATTGTCTAACATATTGATAGTCTCTGATGCGTCTACCTCAATTTCCACCGGCATTAAATTGTGCTGCATTATGATTTGCAGGCATTATCTCAAGTCTTGGAGCTTCACATGTGTTGCTGATAAGGTTGGGACCTTCATATGAAAACCCAGTATCCAGCTTCCTGTATTGTTTCTTGCTACTACACCTATATCACCTTGGCAATTACTTCCAGTGGGAGCACCATCAATATTAAATTTGTACCAACCTTTAGGTGGTTTATGCCACTGTATCTGTATTTGTTTCTGTACTGAACTATTGATACCTTTCTTTGTAAGAAGGATATATTCAATACCATGCTTTATAACAGTGTTCCAATTTAGGCTATAGTTTGTATTATTATGGTTGTTCTTGTTCCTGTTTTTCCAAATTAGCCAAATTGCAAGGATGATGGAAATGACTCAGACATATTTAGTAAATTGTTCCTCCCTCCGAAAGGATGGGATGGCTTTGATACAACAGTATAAAGAATAGAGCAAGAGACTCCAAAAAAGCAAACTAAACTATAGATACGAAATTTATCCTTCAAAAGGGCTGGCTTCAACAACCCATAAAGGACGGCTTGCCAAGCTACACAACTCAGAAAACTTTTATACTATAACCAACGTTAGCTGTTTATAACTTAGAAAACTTTCGTACTACAATAAGCTAAGTTTCTTAGATTATTCTTACTCTATTTTCATACATGGACTGTCCTTTCCATCCATTCGAAAGAAAGAACAAGAGGGAAATTTAGAAAGCACTCATATGTAATATATCACAAAAGATTTACAAAGGTTAAAAGATGATCCTACAACTACTACGAGGCCTCCTTTATATAGGACTAGGAGGTTATTACAAGACAAACTTTCAAGATAAAATAAACCTATCTTACATGGCAAACTTATCTACAAGTGGGTTCCTCATGGCATGTGAAGGACTTTAGGCAAAACAACTAAAAAACACCTGAAAACATGTGAAAGGGGTGAAATATACATGGTGTAGCATGTGAAAGTATGAGGAAACATGTGACACCATGTGAAAGTATTGTGTTGCATGTGACGAAGCATGTGGAGGCATGTGAAAACAAGTTAAAGTGGGGCCCAGATAGTATGGAATGACGTGGAAATTTAACTTGGCATGGGTAGGATATTTTTGAGTGTTTTTTGGTGGGTAATCTATGATTATGGTGGAATTAGCAAGGATTTAGATAATTATCCTTCATTGATTCTAGGGTTGTCTTCTAGACATCTTTTCAAAGTCTTGTGTAGTAACAATTTGACAGTCCTTCACTGTGCTCTTTCTCTTTTGGATTGAGAGATGTAATCCGCAACCTTAATCTGGAAATGTCATGAGCATTTTTTTCTCAGATGACTTCTTATGGGGTTTGATATTCTTTTGCTACTTCCCGGACTCTTTCCCAGTGAGGATTATTGCTTGTATAATTCCAGCTTGCCCAATTTTTTGGCCATATCTCTCTTGGGATGCACCTATTTTGCTGGAAGAGGATTCTTTGTGCTTTGCTATATTCTTCTTCCATTGATAAAATTGAAACGAAAAATTTCCACCAGAATGATTCCTCTGCTTGCGCTTGGACTTTTCCATTAATAATCTTCACTGGCCTATGGAACATGAATACCTTTGCTGTATAGGAATCGTTAAAACATTTTGTCCAATATCTTCTAGGTTTGAAACATATACTTTCAGATCTGGTGAAATGTTATTAAAATCCTTGAAGACGTTGCATTTTAATTCCATGAAAATATAATACTGATGGCATAGGTACCAGAAAAACCATAATAGTTCTTATGGAAAATCCTTGGCTTGAGCTATGAATATATGGCAGAATGGATATTCTGGATTAACCCTATATGGCTTGAGAATTCATCCTCCATGTTGTCGAAAGTAGTTCTTCTTTCCATAATAATTGACGAATCAAAGGGATCCATGAGGTTGAACAACTCCGGTGGATGATCTGTTGGCTTTGATGAACTTGTTCCTTGTATACTTGAAAGCATTAAGATGTGACTGATTAGCTTTTGCTTTGATTTCAGTTTTGCTAGGGAAAATCTCTTTGAGAATTCTTTCGGTCGAGATAGAAAATCTGCGAGAATATTATCCTTTCCTTTCAGGTGCCTGACTTCAAACTTGTATGGAGAGAACCATCTCACCTGAGAATCTGAGGATTGGGAATAATTTTGGCATTTAGCTGAATCATCTTTTGGAAGGCCTTCATATCCATTTCTATTAGAAATTCTGTATGAATAAGGAAGAAATTAAATTTCTTGATTCCATTCTTTACTGCAAGAATTTCCTTGATATTGGAGTGATAATGTTGCTTGGCTTCTTTGAATTTTCCAATGGCATATCCGCATATTTTTCTCTAGCCATCTTTTTCTTCAAATAGAACAGCACTCCAATATTCATTGTTGGCATCAGTTTACAATATCTTCTTACTGTCTGAAGGGATATAGAGGGACTAGACATTTTTAGAAATCTTCTTTATTTCCTTGACTGCTTCATCTTGTTTCTTTTCCCATGGCGGAGCATTTTTCTTGAGCATCTCTGTGAGTGGAGAAATGTATGTAAAGATATTTGGGATGAAATTTCTCACATAATATACTATGCCCAATAATTGTTGGATCTGATTTGTTATGAGGTTGGTATTCGGAAATTTATGTAATTCGTGACATATATATGGTCCTGGATTGTATACACCTTGGACAAAATGCATTCCAAGAAAATCAATCTCATTTTGAGCAAGAACCATCTTTTTTTATGAGAGCATGATTCCATACTGTGTCACCAATGCCTCAAATTGACGAAGCAAATTGATATGTTCCTCCAATGTATAACTAAATAATAGGATGTCATCAATGTAAACTAAAGAGGTATGGAAGATGGTTTGGAATATTTTTATCATGGCTTTTTGTAACAAGGAGGGTGCAGTTTTCGACCCGAAGTGCATGACTTTCCATTGGAAGTAATGATCGGGGATGCAAAATCTCGTTTTGTATCTTTCTTCAGGGTGGATTCCCAATTTCCAAAATCCAAATTTTAAATCAAACTTGGAAAAATATTTGGCCTTTGGTAAGTAAGAGAAAAGAGTGAGTTTATTTGGGATAGAGAACTTATCATCTTGGAGGAAATGATTAAGTGGCTAGTAGTTAATGACTAACCTGAGTTTTCTTCTTGTCTATTCAGCTCTTTTGTTGACAAAAAATGCTTCCATGCCCATTGTGAATTTGATGGATCTATCAGATCAAATTCCAAAAGTTCTTCACATTCTTTCTTTGCAAGCTGAAGATGATCTGGATTCATCCCTGAATAGCTGGCTTTTGTTGGATTGATATTTGCATTTTTCTTGAAAGGGAGCTTGATAAAAAAACTTTTCATTTTTCCATAACGGACATTTCCCTTTCTTCATGAAATCCTTGTGGGATTTAGCATATGAATGTTCAATGAGATTTTGCTCAATCTTTTTGATTTGTTCGCCGTTGGTGATTTGGAATAGCGTTGGAATCTCAGAATAAGGTCTGAACTGCTTTTTAAAAGCTATACCGTTAGCCTTGATCTAGAGTAGATCTCTAAGTTATTTGTAAATGTCGAACCCAATAATAAGATCCTTTCCAGGTACATCAGACCCTAGCATCTTGGTTCTGTACTTCAATCCTGGAAAGAACTCAATTGTGATCGAGTGCTTTGTAATGAATTTTGTGGTCAAGATTGCATTTGATGCAGTGTTGAAATCCTTAAAATGCGGTACTCATTAATCTTCAGGGAGAACAATAGGATTTATGATTGAGGAAGCAGCTCCGGTGTCGATGAAAGCAATAACTCGAGTTGGTTTGTCCAATTTTGATGAATAAACTTTGAGTTCTACTTGAGGAACGGCAGTGAGAGCGTTGATCTCCTCTCGAGCTTCGATCACTGGTTCTGAAATTTTGTAGTGATCAACGCCTTGATCTTCATAGATATCAAGAGAGAAAAAAGTTTCTTCATTAGGTTTATCATCTACAGAGAATATAGATTCAAGGTCCTCTTTCTTTCCAAAATGTATGCCAGTGTAATCTTCAATTTCTTCAATGAGTTTGACAGATCTTCTAGATTGTGGACAATTCTTAGCGAAATGTCCAACCTTATGAAAAATAAAACATATGTTTTTGTTGTGAAAATTTCCTGGCCTTCTTCGTTTGAAATATTTTGTGTGTCTCTTGGACCTTGATTTCCCGTATAAAATTCTTGGCCATATGAACCTCCTGAATTCTCTCCTTTGCCTGGATGTGTGGCAGGAACATCCTGATCCAGTGATTAGATCAAATTTGCGGCATGCCTTGTCAACCACTTGATTGTGTTGGATAATTTATTTTAGGGCAGAGCATTTCGTACAAATGTCATCCAATGCGACGAAAATAGCTTGCCTAATGTAACCAATTTGTGGGATTGTTATGGACTGAAAATTTTCTTCAATGATGGTCATGGTTCGATTTGCCAGCAACTTTGGAAGGGAAGATACAAAGGCTTGCTTTAGATTGATGTCTCCACCGATCTCGAAGTATATCTTTGTAACGCCCGAAGGGTTTGAACTTCGAAAAGGTAATGTCTTCACCCTCTAATTGATTCTAGCATTGGTTAAATGATTATAAGCCCTAGTTCATGATATATGAGTTGATGGGTTTCTTATATAAAATCATGAATGATTATAGGTTTGGGTTGTTGATTGTTGATTATTGGTTAATGGTATTGTTTACCTTGTAGGTAATAAAGAATGATGTTGATTGTAACCATTTGAGACTTAAGAATTTATCTAGGAACAACACAATGGGTTATTGGGTGTAGAGACACCATTAATAAGGACCATGAAGCATTGAGCCACCAAGTGTTTGAGAAAATGCCTAAGTAACCAAAACATGAGTATTATTGCTAATATGGAATCCCTTAACTTGTATTGATATAGGTTAAAGTTGAAAGGGTTGGCGAATGTCGTATTACGCTCAAGAGCAGGAAGTTAAGGTATGTGAGGCTAACTCTCTATGTTTGGGAATGTTAATGATTCTCCCTACACTACATTTCTTTTACCACGTTACTAATTGCCTCATAAATATAGTTGAGCTTAGTTCCTTGAATAGTGGAAGAACTTCAATTCTCTAGCTTTATAACTCGTTCACCACTTTCATTCTGAACATGGTGAGCTCAGTGAGTATTCAATATAGACTTGGGTTTGATGCCCCCGAGTCTTAGTATAGATTACTCAGTATGCCATAAATAGTTGAAGTTTCAATGCTCATAATCAGTTCAAGAATACATGTCTCAATTTAGTCCTATTCAGTATTCCAGTATTATGTAACTCAGTGTGATCTAGTATTCCAGTATCATGTAACTCAGTTTGATTTAGTATTTCACTATCACGTATTGCAGTTTGATTCTCAGTTCCTGAATGTTGAACACCTGTATTTGGGCCTGAGGCCGTAGTTTATATGCTTTATGCATCCTTGGGCCCGAGGCCGTAGTTTATGCTTTATGCATGTTTGGGCCTGAGGCTGTAGTTTATGCTTTATGCATTTTTGGGCCTCAGGCCATAGTTATGTATCCGTATACTTGGTCTTGAGGCCGTAGCATGTGCACATATATATTGGGCCCGAGGCTATAACTTATTCAGATAAATAGGTTGTTCATCATTCAGAAGAGGGAGTATTTATAACCTTACTTCCTTTGTTCAGTTCAGTTATCAGTTATCACTTCTGTTATCAGTTATCATTTCAGTTATCAGTTATCATTTTAGTTATCAGTTATCACTTCAGTTATCAATTATCAGTTATCACTTCAGTTATCAGTTATCACTTCAGTTATCAGTTGTCAGCTATCATTTTAGTTCACTTTTGATAGTTATCATTTCAGTTATCAATTATCAATTCTAAGTTATCAGCTTAGTTTTAGTTTCAGCATTTATAATTCTTTCTTTCAGTTGCTTTACATAGCAGTACAATTCAAATGTACTGACGTCCCTTTTGCCCGAGGTCTGCACAATGCAGGTAATGTTTTATAGGTTGACGATTCAGAGCGCTAGGACTCTCGTATTAGCTGTTTGGTGATCCCCAGTTCTATCGGGGCATTATCATTACTTTACAGTTCTTTTGTATTTTCAAACAGTCAATGTTTCCAGTACTTCATTAGAGGCTTCATAAACTAGAGTAACAGTTAGACAGAGTCTCAAGCTTTTCATGTTAAGCTATATGGGCTACAAATACGTTTGAGAATTGTATTTGTATTTCCGCACTTTTATTTATAGCATACAGACTTTCAGTATATCAGCATGTGTTAGTTTATCTTCCGCATTCTGTATGTTATGATATCACATGTTGATTTAGCCAGCTAGTTGGTTCGCTCGGTCACATATAGTCAGGCACCGAGTGCCGTGTTACGTCCAGGCCCAGGTTCGGGGCGTGACAAAGCTTGGTATCAGAGCACTAGGTTTAAGAGTCTTAGGGAGTCTATGAAGCCGTGTCCAGTGGAGTTTCCTTTATATGTGTGTGCCGGCCACTCATATAAACTGTTAACTACCAAGACATCCAGGATTGTCTCATTTCTTTCTACTCTAGATCGTGCCATGAAGCTTAGAGCAATAGTTAACCTTCTCTTCCTATCGAATTCCAAACGTATTGGATGCCAAGCGACGCGCAGGAGAAACCTAAGGTCCCAGAGAAGATAATTGCCCATTGGGCTATAATTATGGAGTACAGGTTGGTAAAAATGAGACTTGTGAGGACGTTAAAAGTAGGATGCAATGGATAGTAGTGCAGATTAAAGCATAACCTTATCAGAAAGTACAAAAGCAGTTATGATGTCTTATGGTTATAGTAGACAATATAGAATAAAGGAATTTAAGAATAAGTATGTCCAGTATAACCTTAAACCAGATTTATGCCAGACGAAATTGTTATTAGATGGAATTATACATATATATTTTTAAAATGTTTCTACAAATATAGATTCCCAATAATTAATGTTGCTAATGTGCATTGTACCGATCCAAAACGTATGTTAACAACTACTAATTGGAAGGTCATTAATGATGTTGTTAAATTTTTACATAAATTTTATATAGCTACTGTTGAGTTTTCTGGAGCATATTACCCTACTGTTACTATGACTTTAGTACATATAGCTGAAATTTCTTTTCTACTCTTTGAATTTAAGAAGAATGAAAAATATAGGGATGTTGTTGAAAAAATGCAAGCAAAATTCAAAAAATACTTCTTTCCAATTCCTCTGATATTGGTGCCGTTTTAAATCCTTCTATTAAGATGTCTGTTTGTCACCAATTAATGAATGTTGTATATACTTATATGGAGATTGGACTAACTGAAACCCTAGATTTAAATGCTTGTATGAACAAGCTAAATGAATCTTTACAACAATTATATAATTATTATGCAAATGTAATTGATAATGTTGCTCTTAATGTAGGCAATGTAAATCCCACTATGCACTGTACCACTTCTACTACTGTGGATGATGAAGAAGGCCTTGATAGTTTTAATATTTTTTCTACATTTTCTAACACTCAAACCAGTAGCAGGAACATTGATGAACTTCAATTCTATTTGCAGAACCAAAAAGAGCTTCGCACAAAGGAATTTTCACCGTTGGGATGGTGGCATGAGAATGGAAAGCAATTTTCTGTTCTTTTCGCTATGGTTCGGGACGTGCTGAATCTGCCAATTTCAACTATTGCATCAGAAGTGCATTTAGTTAAGCAAGACAACAACTTGGAGACACCCATCACTCATTGGGAAGCAATGCTTTGGAAGTTTTAGTATGTTTCAGAGATTGGATTAGATCGGAACGAAGAAATCAATGACTTGAAGATAATGTTGATAGCCCAGAATACGAGGAACTTGGAGATATATTAACACATGGTAACACATCCGAATTTAACACTCCAGAAGAAGGTCATTCAGTTCATATTGATTATGAAGAACTTACTAATACAATGCAAAACCTTTGAATTTACTCTTTTTTGGTTAATTTACTTGTTAAACGTAAACCTTTCAATTTTTAAGTTTGAATTTTGAAATAAATGTAGCACTTGCAATTTATAAGTGCAAATTTTTCCCGTCTTCCTTGTATTCTTTATATTTTTACTTTATATTAATATAACTTACAATAGTTATACAAAATACAAAATATATTTTTACTTTATATTAAAAAATACTAAACCTGGCCCGGCTCGGCCCCATGAACCCATAACCCTTACGGTTCAATTTTACCCGGATGAACCCGAACCCGTTAAACCCAGTATGCCCCAACCCGTAACCAGCCTGAACCATAACCCGTACGGGTACTAAATTTCCCTACCCAGCCCGGCCCAACCCACCCGTTAAACACCCATAGTTGATTATGTTGGCCCCCAATTCCGACCACCCTATCTCTAGCCCCCATAATTAGATACATAATTCATGTCTTTAGGGTGATGGTGATGATCACTTTCTACATTCCATTGGTTACCTATTGGCTGACTAATGCAAGATGTGCATAATCCCCCATTGGTAGTATCAACAATGTGTACCTGCTGCTTCTGCCCTGACTCTTCCACCTTTTTAGTGAGTATACTCATCTATGTCATTAATGTGGCCATATTTTCAACAAGAGTGTTGGATGGATCTAAGGGCGGTGAATGAACTACTTGAGTAATAGGTGCATTCCTGGTTGTCCACCCCAAATTTTATGCCATCTTATCAAGAAAACTCCGGCTTTCTCTCCATGTTTTGCTAAAAATGCTCCACCAGCTGAAGCATCAATATTAACTTTCACACCATCTGTCAGACCCATGTAAAATCGTTACCCCAATATCTGATCTGGAATACCATGGTGCGTACATATAACCAACATTCCTTTGAATCGTTCCCAGGTTCCTTGCAGTGTTTCCATTGATTTCTGTTTGAAGCTCAAAATTTCATCAATTTGCTGAGCAGTCTTATTGGGTGGATGAAACTTATTCACAAATTGCTTGACTAAATCCTCCCAAGTTGTGATGGAGTTAATGGGGAGTGAGTTTAGCCAAGTCTGGGCAGCTCCTGTCACTAAAAATGGAAACAACAATAGATTTATTACTTCCTAGGTTACGTTGGGTTGCCTTTGATTTTTGCAGATCGACAGGAAATTCTTCAAGTGTTGTTGAGGATCTTCAATGTATGACCCCAAAAATAGTCCCTTGTTTTGCAACAGGTGCAGCATGTTGTTCGTGATTTGATAAGATTCAGCCTATATCTGCGGGACTAAAATCGTGTGGCCAAATTTTCTAATACGGGTTGTGCCTAATTATATAGAGCAGCTTCTGGCACAAGAGGTGCCACTACCGGTGCTACTGGCGCGGCTGGGTTTATCATGTTATCCCCATGTCTGGTTCGAATTGTTCAGTTGTTTGTTCTTGTTTGTTTTTTCGGTTGACCCGATTCAAGGCCATGAAAAATTTCTCGGGATCTGATAATGCTTCAAATACTGTACCAGTTCTCGATGAGTTTCTAGGCATGCACCAGTACAACCAAGTCAACAAACGTTAAAATTTCAATGTATAGATTGCAAATAAAGAAAACTGACTACACTAAGAATTTTGTATTTCTTCCAATTGTAATTGATAACATTGTTAATTCCCCGACAACGGCGCCAAAATATGATCACGCCCAACTTGCCTTATAAAAAGGAGAAAGCGGTCGCTACAAATATAATCCGAGTATTTAGCCCAAAGTCAAATCCTTAGAGAATTAACCTACCAGTTAGAGAATTAACCTATCAATTACTTTTTTTAGATTCACTAAATTCTTTTTAATCAATTTCCCAGATATTGTGAATAACAATTGGTGATGTTTTAACTAACTATATTGAATAAAATCAAGTAAACTACAGCTAACTATGATTAGGTTGTATGCAAATAAGAGAAGATCTAAGGTTATGATTTCCCCTATTGATGGACTCCCTTCCTATTATGTTTCGCATAGTTTTGCCTAGTCGTCTTTATCAATCATGAGCACTCTTATTAGCATAAATCTCTCCCAAGTAATCACGATAATTTACTAGCCACACTCTCTCGATCTCATGACCCAAAAATCCCTCCGAAAGAGTCGTGATGGCACATAGTCTCTAAACTAGGTAAGCCTGACATAAACTGAGATAACATTTATATTTGCTAACTTTAATCTGAATAACTCTTAACAATTTACAATTTTCAAAACTAGTGGTACAAGTCACAAGCCTTTCTAAGAGTAGTTATACAAAATAAATACATCATTGCTCCGAAACAAAAGGAACAAATGGGAATAAGTACAAACGAAGGGGACTCCGAGGCCTGCGAACACTGTAGCAGCTTTACCTTGAGTCTCCACTTCAACGACCCGTGCAGCTACTATCGATCAAATACCTCAATCTGTACACAAAAAATATATAGAAGTGTAGTATGAGCACACCACGGCGGTGCCTAGTAAGTATCAAGGCTAACCTCGGTAAGGTAGTGACGAGGAACAGTCCAGACACCTACTACTCAAACAAATTGAACAAGATTTGATGATAAAATATCAATCTAAAAATGACATAGTAATATCCACGGCAGGGGAAGAACAAATTACAATCAAAAGAATCAATAAAGAGAAACACATGTGGAAATAAAGATAACCAAATAAATTAATACCAACATAGCTGGAATACAGACAAGTAGAAAACTGTACTCAAACAAGGAAGGTGATGCTAGCTCAATAAATCATATCGTTTCTGATGCACAATTTCCATCCATCTCAAACTCGATGTCTTATATCATAACCTCAATAACCAAACTTTTAGCACACCTGGCACCTCGTGCCCATATAGTCCTATTTCACTTTACACAACAACGTTCTCATGTTACTCGGTTCATAGGGTTTGTAACCGATACAATTAAGATGTTCAAGGAGTTTGATTTACATAACATAAGTGGAGTAAAACTTCTAAACCAATTAAGAACTCAGCAAGAAAAGATGAAGTTATTTTTAGAAATCATCTAAATAAAGAAAGTACCATTTTTAATTAAATTATAACATCAAATGAAATATTAGCTTTAACAACAAATTTAATAAATTATCTTATTGGAAATTCCATTTTAAGTAAAATGCAACCTCAAACGGTTTAAGAAAATTTAATTGAGTAACTAAATGAATTGAAGATGAAACAATTATTGAAATTTAAAGCATTGAAAAATATGTATATAAATATGGCAAGGTATTGAAAACAAGATGGGATTCCTTCATAAAGAATCACAGCGGTAAAGGAATCTGAACAGTTAAAATACTCGAATTGGCAATAACAAATAAACATAGCAAACAGAAAGTGCACGGCACCAAAATTCAAATACTTATAAGGATAAGGAAAACAAACACAGAATTTCACTTTCATTTCATATCTTGTTGCAGGCGTGCAACCCAATCCCATTTCACATATCTCATTGCACGCGTGCAACCAGCTCTCATTTCACATATCTCGTTGCAAGCATGCAACCCGCTCCCACTTCACGTATCTCGTAGAAGGCGTGCAACCCGCTCCCATTTCATATATCTCGTTGCAGGCGTGAAACCCGCTACCATTTCATATATCTCGTTGCAGGCATGCAACCCACTCCCATTTCACATATCTCGTTGCAGGCGTGCAACCCTCTCCCATTTCACATATCTCGTTGCAGGCATGCAACCCGCTCCCTTTTCACATATCTCGTTGCTGGCGTGCAACCCGCTCCTATTTTACATATCTCGTTGCAGGCATGCAACCCGCTCCCATTTCATATATATCAATGCAGGCGTGCAACTCGCTCTTATTTCATATATCTCGTTGCAGGCGTGCAACCCGATCCCATTTCATATATCTTGTTGCAAGCATACAACCTGATCCCATTTCACATATCTCATTACAGGCGTACAACCCGCTCCTATTTCATATATATCGTTGCAAACGTGCAACCCGCTCCCATTGAATATATCTCGGTGTAGGCGTGCAACCCGATCCTATTTCATATATCTTTTTGCAAGCGTACAACCCGATCCTATTTCATATATCTCGTTGCAGGAGTGCAACCCGCTCCCTTTTCACATTTCTCGTTGCAGGCGTGCAACCCACTCCCATTATTTTGTTGCAGGCTTGCAACCCGCTCCCATTTCAGATATCTTGTTGCAGGCGTGCAACCTGCTCCCATTTTATATATCTCGATGCAAGCGTGCAGCTTGCTCTTATTTCATATATCTCATTGCAGACGTGCAACCCGATCCCATTTCATATATCTCGTTGCAGGCGTGCAACCTGATCCCATTTAATATATCTCATTGCAGGCATGCAACCAGCTTCCATTTCAGATATCTTGTTGTAGGCGTGCAACCCTCTACCATTTACAAATCATCATCAATCATAACAGAATCCCGATAAGGGAACAAGAACATAACAACAACATCCCGGAAAGGGAGACAATATCATAAACAATAACATCCCGGTAAGGGAGACAATATCATAAACAATAACATCCCGGCAAGGGAACAATATTATAACAACAACATCCCGGCAAGGGAAACAATATCATAAGCAATAACGTTCCAGCGAGGGAATCAACAAGTACATAATAAGGGTCATGGAAAAACCAAGAAGCACGATAATCTCAACAAAATGACAAGATATAATAAGCAAGTGATAACTACACCGGTAACCACAACAATTGGACATGTAATATATTCTCACGAAGTCATAGAGGAATGCACAATCAATAAGTATCAAAATAGTAGGGAAGGCAATCACTTCAATTAAGACAATTAAGGGTCAATGTAACACGTGAGAATTAAAGGAAAGCTAACATCATCAAATGGAGCATATAGAGGTAATTTAAGCAACTAGGAAACCCAATCATAACCTAATACTTACCACATAAGGACCTAAGAACCCTAGAGCAAATCTCCCGCAAATAAGTCCGAGCATCCACTCGTCACCTCGCATGCACGGACTACGATTAGCATAGAAGACTCAAATTCTAAAGGGAAAGTCCCCCACACAAGGTTAGGCAAGATACTTACCTCAATCCGGCCAATTCAATACTGAATTTAGCTTTCCCTTTACCAATTCATCAACACTCAGCTCAATCTTGCCAAAAACAACTTGAATATATCAAGCAATGCAAGAGAAAATAATTTCAATTGACAAAACTATGATTCTTATACAATTTGCAAAAATTCAACAAAAGTCAACTCCCCAAGTCCACCCCTCGAAACCCAACAAAATTTATAAAAATCGAACACCCATTCCGCTACGAGTTCACCCATACAAAAATTATCTAATTCTGATACCATTTGGTCATTCAAATCATCATTTTATATTTTTGAAAGATTTCACAATTTTCCCCAAATTTTCGTTTAGATTCTCGTGAATTTGATGTTAAATCTAAGATATAATTACAAAATATAGTTAAAAATTGATTAGAGGCACTTACCCAATGATTTGGAGAAGTTTAGGTCCTTGGAAAATCGCCCATGGAGGTTTAGGGCTTGAGAAAATTGAAAAATTGGTGAAAATCTCGTCAAAAACCTTACTTAACAGGTCTTAGAAACCTCACTCAAAAACCGCCCTTGGTATTATTTTTGCTTGAAGAAACGACGATGAAGAATCCAAAAACAAGAGCAACATAGCCTAAACCTATCCGAAACCCACCAAGCTCTCGCGGCTCCAAACCAAACATGCATGCAAGTCCAAAAAGATCATACGGGCTTGCACGTGCAATCAAATCCTCAAAATAACATCAAAAACTATGAATTTAAGCTCAAAAGTCATGATTTTCTAACTTTTCAACTGGACGTCCAAATCACATCAAATAAATTCTGGTTTTCACCAAATTTTATAGATAGGACTTAAATATCATAACAAACTTGTACTGGTCTACGGAACCAAAATACAGGCCCGATACCAACGATTTCAAACATTAATTCATTTCTTCATTTCCTTTAAAAACCAACACAATAATTTTCTTCAAAAATTATTTTCTAAGGCTAGAGGCCTCGAAATTCAATTCTGAGCATACGCCCAAATCTCATATTTTATCGCGGATCTCCTGGGATTGTCAGAACACAGATCCGTGTCCATTTACTACAAAATGTAGACCAAAGTCAACTAAAAACCAAATTTTAACTCTAAAAATTACTATTTTTTTCATATTCTCAAGTAAAAGCTTCTGGTTTCACGACGCAAGTCGATTAACATAATATGAAGCTACTCGAGACCTCAAACTGCCGAGCTGGGTGCAATTGCTCAAAACGACCAGTCGGGTCATTGCATCCTCCTTCACTTAAACATACGTTCGTCCTCGAACGTGCCCGGAGTCGTTCCAAAGCCATCGAACCACTACATGAGCTCACCACACATACACCCGGGGGTGATTCCCCATCACCCATCCTAAGCAGAGCTGACAATGCAACTTAACTGAAGATCTCATCCCCTCCTTAGCCCATAACCTTAGAATAGAACCCAAACCCCAATATCTAAAATTCATCACAAGATCTGAATTCCACATCATCACACTGCGTAATCCTTAACAAGCTGAATCGAACCAAAATTCTAACCCAGAATACAATCACATCCTGCCCCACACAACTAAAAATGGCTGAAACAATAACCTTTGACCACCATAGCTGCTAAAATAACCTCCAAGATGCCGGCAATACACTTCACATCGAACATAACCTTGTTCTGAACGTCCACCTTGCTGCTCCTGATAAAGAAACATGCGGGAAGTCATAGCCTCCAATGAAGACAACAAGTCAAGAAACTCTCTCGCCCGCCAAGGGCCATTACCCAAATCTTAGCAGAAACAACCACATACATCCAAGCACTCCTCACCCCCAATACCATAGTACAAATCTCAGGTCTAAGAACCTCATCTCGGCGAATACAAGCAACCCAACTGATGAATCATCATGGAAACACAAAAATTCTCACACTACATTGCTCGTACACTGAACCAGCAATAACTCAATTACGTAACACAAATAAGGAAAAGCAAAGTAGAAGAATTTTTTAACAAGTGTAACATGTGCAACAACAAAAATATAGTTTTTATCAAATTTTTCAACAGAGGAAAAGCAGAACCCCAAATAAACACAAGGAAAGGGTATCTCATACAACATCCACAGCGACGTGCAACTAAGCCATCATAATTGCACCTCTCCAACTCAATCGAGTCGCAGAAATCATCCAATCCAAGAGTGCTGCCACAATGCCAGTAGAGAATTCCCATTCAAAAGAACCACTTACTTCTATTGCTATGCTGATCCAACACTACTAAACTGATTTACTCCTTCGGATAATCGATATGTAATAATTCCCATCAAATCCCCATATAGAGATAACCCTAGCATGAACCACGTATCTCAGAAGCTCAAAAACCACCGCATTTCCTCTGAAGCACCTCGTCCTGCCGCACCCACGACGCCCAAACTAAACAGACCTTCTATGAATCTAAAGTTGTTCCTCCGACTCCCCTTGATGCCGAAATATAGATCCATTATTGACATAGAAATACTACAAGCCCCAACATCAACCCGTTTGAGATCTCAGACCCCGGTCATACCCCAAATCCTAGAACCTATGAATACTACATTTACACATGCCTCAGGCTAAAACTGATATAAATCTAGCTCTACAATCTTAATGCTGCTATTGGACTCCTCCACTTAGCGCAACGCCATAGAAAACAATGTGTGATTATTGTTCCTATGTGAATTCCCTTACCCTTTACCCTTTATATCTGAGTTATGGTTCAGGGCATGACAGCACTCTAGTATTGTTGTCCATGATTCTGAACGGGGTTCTTCGAATCTCTAACTCAATCAATTCCAACTCTTTTTCCCCTTTTATGTGTCCGAGCCTTGGACTTGGGTCTGATAGTGTTCTAATCACTATCCAGACCTTGGTCTGACCTTCAAGGGTCTGCTCCTAACTTGTTTAACCAAACAAGTGGTCAGGGGTGTGCCATACTACTTTGTGGCTAGGTATGAGCACCACCTATCATGGCTCCCCAATCCCTCTTTCACTTTGCACTTACTCTTAGCTATAAGTTCTGCCCCTCTCTAGCAAGCCATGCTTTGGGACCCCTTGAGCTCCCTCTGAACTCGGATGCCTGAGAGCTGGCTCTTCCACACTGCACTATTCTAATTTTAATGATATCTTGGGTGCAAGCAATGCCGGGAATCCCTGAGATTCCTTGGAACTTTGAAACACCCTGGATAAAGAGAAGGCTTTGGAAATCTAGATCCCGAAAGTGGCTCAATCACATATTATTAGACATTAAGGTTGAACTAGGCTGCTCGGATCTAGCTGTTAGCTCTTGATGTACTTTTAATTTCCAGTTTGATCTTTGGGTTGTAATAACTTGTATGAAACTCGGGGAGTATAGTAAAAGGGTGTGGGAGGGGTCTTTACTTTCTCGCATCCAAAGGGTAAAAATCATGATTTAGGATTTTATCTTTAGTCAAACTAGAAATCCTGCCTATAGGGTCTTAATACTGATTCAATCGCATAGAGACCATGCTTATAGGATTTAACGTTTAATTTACCACAAATCGCATTGAAAGCATGTCTATAGGATTTGACACTCATGTTCTGTAATTACGCAGATAGAGATCATGTCTTAGGCTCTTGCATTTCTACATATACAAATGTCATTAGGAAAACCGTTGGTAGGTTTAATAATAAAGTTGCATATAGACATCATGTGTATAAGATTTTTATTAATGTCATGACAAGGTATTAAAATCAGTAAACGTATAGAAAGCATGCCTATAGGAAATCTCGATTTTTAACAGCCTCATTTGTTTTAAAACATTATCAATTACTGGAACTTGTATCTAGTTTACTAAAAACTGATAGTTTTCTACCCCCTTTTCTGAAACTCGCTAAAATTGGTAAACATTTTTTCTATAATCAATCCGCACTTTCCTGAAACTCACAAACCTTTTAATCAGTCTGCATCTTTTCTGAAACAACTGGTAACTCTCTTTTCTAAAATTAGTTTGCATCTTTTTTTTTTTCTGAAATTCGTTTCTCTCTGTTAAAACTGATAACTCTTTTTTTTTCTAGAATCAGTTTGCATCTTGTCTGAAATTCATTTCTTTCTGTTAAACTGGTAACTCTTTTGCATCTTTTTCCTGAAATCAATAGATCCTATGCCTAGTTTTATTTAAACACATAGACAAAAGGTTGGCTAATTAATCATTGGGTCAGTCCCTGACAACTGTATCCGAGTCGCCTAATGCAGACTTTCTGTCTAAATATGTGTGTTGAATCAGTTCGCTCGCTGCTTAATTTAATCTAAGACCAAATCAGTATTTGTCAAGGCATGCTAAACTATATGATTATTTGACTTCTGGGGTTAATTTAAGCCTTATTTGCTTGTTTGTTTTTCCCTTTTACTTGATACTTGTTTTGAATGTCGAGCTAGAATTTTATCTTTTAAACTCCACAAAGGCCTCCATCCCTTTCTTTCCCTTTAGGATTAGAAGACCTAATATCCCGGGACTGATAGGATTGGGACGGGTAGTAGCTTGCGATAAGTAACAGATATCGTTCCCCGCTTTAATACCTTAACAGGGTGGGAAGGGTAGACATGGAGATGATTATTACACGATAACACTCCACGTACAATTGGGTACCAGTGTTGTGCGAATGATCCATGTAATGTATAAACATAGGACCCCCTCCTCCCTCTTTATTAGTTTAACAGTTTTTTCTGAATCTTAAAAGTTGTTTCACTTTCAATTTCTGTTTCTCACATGATTTTCGGGTTATTAACACAAAGTACTTGACTTCTTCCCTCTACTTGCACATTTTTACAAAAACTGTTCTTTTTCTAATTCAGCACTTCCTTTAACCTTTTTGTGCCTCTTGTACTTGTTTATTTACGCTTATATTTGAAGTCACAATTGTAGCATGGCCGGGAACCACACTAGTGGATCTTGAGGGGTGCCTAACACCTTCCCCTCGAGATAATTTCAAGCCCTTAGCCAAAACTCTAGTTTTCATCTCAAATTCTTTTAAAAGTGTCCTAATGCACTATAATCATTAGGTGGCGACTCTCCAAACTCCAAAAACCTAATTTCCAAAGCGGGAAAAGAGTTGTCTTCCCGAATGTCGTGAACCCGATTCCGCGAGGAAAAAGGGGGGTCGTCGACAACATGGAGACTCTGCTGAGGATTTCTTTAGGCTTTTACCATTGCATGCTATACGTGACTTTATTGCTTTCTTTTATTGCTTTTGTCTAATGCCTTTATTTGGAACTGATTTGTTTCTTTTGTTTCTTTTTCTTTAATTACTTTCACTTACTGCTTTTCCATCAATACTATTGTAATTTTTGAGAAATCATTGTAAACTTTATTGTATGAACGTGAAAATATATGTCAATTTATTCCATCCTTATAAACTGCATCTTCAACATCATATTCCACTCGTGCCAAACAAATACTATAGCAACGCTTATAATGAGTAGTTGCACACTTCCAATACTATCACCCCCCAAATTCGGCAAAGGCATAATTGCGGTAAAACCAGTCGATCAATGGTGTAATCGATGGTTCCGTGCCTTTCCGTATTGAGTTGTCCGCTCAAGGGTACCAGTCTAGCACTTCAAAATAGAAACCTTATTCCATTTAAATCGTACATGCATCATGGTCAAAACTAGCCGAGTCAGTTATGTTGTCCACATAATGGCTCATTAAGATAGTCTTTTCCAAAGTCCACTGGGTCTCTTCGAAACCCAAACGGATGCCTCCACGTTTTGTGCATTTATTTGGAGAACTTAAGTGCCTGCTATGCTAATCATTGATTTAAATAGTCGAGTCTGGTGGGGGTAAGTGCCTAACACTCTGTTTTGTAGAAAATGAGGCACGAGATCCCCGGATTTGGCATGGTAACCAACATCTATCAAAGGCTGTTGAACTGGTGGAAGGACCTTCATTCTAGTGATCAAACACTCGTCCGCAAAGAGATGGAAGGGAAGTTCATCAAAAGGATTGAAGACTGCCAAAACACTGAAGGAAATGCAGGCGGACATCTGGCCCGAGCTTACTTTCTGCTAGGACTACGCGAATTGGTGGAGCTGTTCGAGGGAGACAAGGATGCCAAATCTGGGGAAGTTCCCTCTGGGACCAAGTAGTTCGGAGTCCTTTATTTTGTTTTAATGATGTAATAAGGCCAATGGCCACTAGTGACATTTACTTTCTTTTATTTAGAGTCGTTTTGGATTCGTCTTATTTTTATTAATAAAATGAGGCATTTAGCATTATAAGTTCTCCAAAACTATTTGTCACTAGGCCTACCTCGGGCACAACGAGGCACCAAAATTAGGACGCAATTTATATTCCCGCACAATGTGTTTAAATATTGCAATATTTTTCGTCAGAACCCGCGCTAACTTGCTACCTTTTTGTTTTTCTTTATTTTTTTATTCCCCTCCCCAAAGGTTAGTTCGGGTATTCTGGCACCATCAGCATACTCCACAAGATCCAAGGGCCCTCCACCTCCCCCTCCTCCGAGTCCTATCCGAAACAAGAACAAAGGTAGAATGGGAGATACAAGCGCCGGAAAGGAGATTGAGATTCCTCAAAGTGCCCCGGTTGCTAAGGAAACTACTGCACAACTGGAACAAAAGCTGTTGAAATTTTGAGAAGAACTAGATCAAGTTCGGAATTTGGCGAACCTATCATTTTCCCTCACTGCTCCTCATGTCAACACCCAGAATCCCGCACCTCCACAAAAAACCACTCAACCACAGATATAACCCACTCACTACAATACATGCCACACTCCAAATAACACCTTATTACCCATTCCCGAGCCACTGAACACCACCAATGACCATCTCCACAACACTCCAATTTATGTGGATACTGTACCCCACGATACCCAACCAATCTCAAATGCACCTGAGTGGAAGGTAACAAAGGTATTGAAGGGTTAAATTATGAAGACCTATGCATTCACCCAGATGTTGAACTTCCGGAGGGGTACAAACCTCCATGTTCGAAATGTTTGATAGGACAGGAGATCCCAGAGTCCACCTGAGGACATATTGCGATAAGCTGGTTGGAGTTGGAAGGGATGAGAAGATCCGTATGAAGATCCTCATAAGGAGATTAAAGGGAGATGCACTATCCTGGTACATCAGCCAAGACCCCAAGAAATGGACGGGTTGGGTGAGCATGACATCAGATTTCATGGATAGATTTCGATTCAATACAGAAAATGCACCGGATGTATTATATATACAGAACTTGAAGAAGAAGCCCACCGAAACATTCCGCGAGTATGCCGCTCGTTGGAGGTCAGAAGCTGCAAAGGTCAGGCCGGCCCTAGAAGAGGAGCGAATGAATAGATTCTTTGTATGGGCTCAGGATCACCAATATTACGAGAGGTTGATGCTGATCGAGGGTCAGAAGTTCTCCGATATCATCAAACTTGGAGAAATAATGGAAGAGGGCATTAAGAATGGTATGGTTACAAATCTTGAAGCCCTGCAAGCCACCAATAAGGCTTTGCACACTGGTGGCACGTCAAAGAAGAAAGATGTAAGTGTTGTGATGGTCGCACAAGGAGCCAAATCACTACTAAAATACCACACTTACCCATCACCTCCACTTACATATCAGCCTATCCCAAATTATCAAGCACCCGTACCCTCTTATACACCTCCCCTTTACCAATCTTCTTCACCTCTCACATATCAATCCACCTCACCCAGATACTCTCAATCAGCACCTGGTTACCAAACTTATAAAATTCAACCCTCTCACTACCAATCGCCACCCACCCGTCAAAAGTTTCCAAGACCCAGACCAAATTTTGATCGCAAACCTCGCAGACAATACACAGCCATCGCAGAACCATTTGACCAGGTATATGAAAGACTTAAGGCTATTGGTTACGTGACTCCTATCCCAGCCAAAGCTCTAGAAAATCCCTCCCAGTGGGTCAACCCCAACAAGACCTATGCGTATCATTCCGGCATGAAGGGGCACACCCTTGACGAGTGCCATTCATTGAAAGATAAGATTCAGACCCTGATCGACAATAAGGTCATTGTAGCAAAGGAGCCCGCTCCTAATTTTTGTAATAACCCCCTGCCTGACCACAAAGGTGGAGACATTCATATGATCGAGATCGAGGATGATTTGGACCCTAAAGGGTCGATAGGTTTGATTGCTAAAGGGGATGAACCAAAGAAATTGGCAGTTACCCTTAACCTAATTGTTGTGCAGAACCAGCCCTCCAGGGACGACGAAGTAAATATGTCTATACCTCTTGAACTTGAAGTGCCTCATTCTGCAAAGGCGTCCGGGCCAATCGAGGTTGAATTTGGAGTTCCAAAGGCACCTGCACCCTTTGAAGTTGTTGTGTTACCACCAAGGTTGCCTATTCCAGTGGCAATGACTGACATAAGACCATTCCACTCCAATGACATATCATGGGATTACACTACCGAAGCCAGGAGGAAAGGAAAGACCAAGATAGAAGAAATGATATCCGTACAAGGAATGACTAGAACAGGAAGGGTGTACACTCCAGAGCACCTAGCTGAATCCGATAAGCAAGCCCCAGGACGTCCCATTGAGACAGGACCCGATGATCTTTAGAGGAAAATACAGGCTAAGGAGTACTTGGTAGCTAAACATTTGAACAAAACACCGGCACAGATATCTATCCTGGCCTTTCTGCAGAGTTAAGACGCTCACAAGAATGCCTTAATGAAGATACTGAGCGAAGCCTATGTGTCCAACAATATAACTGGGGGTGAAATGGCGAATATGGTAGGAAAACACGATCGAAATTATCCTGAATTGGGGCGGGTACGAGCCTGGAAAGGGACTCGGTAAAAATCTTCAGGGGATCACTAAACCCATCAAACTGAAGAAGCATGGCACTACCTTTGGCTTAGGGTACGGCTATACTTGGGAGGAATTCCAGAACTGGTCACCACCATGGCACAACCCCTACTATCCATTGGAGTTTCTGATACCTAGCCTGGAGCAGACCTTCCAGCCGGCAGATGCTATATATGGGTCAGAAGAAGATGAGGCATTGGCAACATGAAGAATTTGTTCCTGGAGGATGATAACATGGACTGATGTGTTCTTTTCGAGGAGGAAGGGGAGGAAGGCCCTTCCATACAAGTTGCAGGCAGAGGAGACCGCCTCAACAACTGGACAATTAGGACCGTCAGAGCCCAGAGATCTTCGGTGTAGCAAGGCTAAACAAAAGCACCATGCATCTCATTTTTAGCTTACTTTATTAGTTGATTTTATTTCCCCATTATCTTTAATTTCGAAAAGAGCTCTGATGTTTCAAACAATTATGAATTTAATCAAAGCATTTCAATTTTAATCACGCTTATTATTTTCTCTATCATTTACTCTATTTTTATACAACATTACTATTATTTATCTTGATGATGAACCAACGACTGTGACTTGCAATGAAGCAACGTAACAAAAGGATTTAGACTCAGAAAAAGATGAAATACTTGAAGAGGTCGTCAATGAGGTTGAGAATTTTGAGAATAGACCTAAGTCCAACCTGGAAGAAACTGAGGTTGTTAATTTGCGAGATACAGAGAACGTCAAAGAAACTCGCATCAGTGTTCACTTGTCACCATTAGAGAAGGAAGAATATGCGAAATTTTTTAAAGAATATGAGGACATATTCGCCTGGTCGTACAATGATATGACTGGTCTCAGCACGTCCATTGTAGCTCACAAACTGCCAACAGATCCAACCTGTCCGCCGATAAAACAGAAGCTCAGGAAATTCAAGCCCGACATGAGTTTGAAAATCAAAGAATAAGTTACTAAGCAAGTCAAAGCCAAGGTTCTCATAGTAGTAGAGTATCCGACATTGTTAGCCAACATCGTTCCAGTACCAAAGAAGAATGGGAAGGTTAGAATCTGTGTCGACTACCGGGATCTCAACCGGGCCAGTCCCAAAGATGACTTCCCCTTGCCAAAAATACACATTCTTATCGACAACTGCGCCAAGCATGAGTTGCAGTCTTTCGTCGATTGTTTCGCTGGGTATCTTGAGATATCGATGGATGGGGAAGATGCAGAGAAAACAACTTTCATCACGCCATGGGGGATGTAATGTTACAAAATGATGCCGTTTGGGTTGAAGAATGCGGCGCCACCTACATGAGATTCATGACTACCATCTTGCATGACATGATACACAAGGAGATCGAGGTATATGTGGACGACGTCATCATCAAATCCAAGAAAGCCATTGATCATATAGGAGATATGAGAAAGTTCTTCAACAGACTGAGAAGGTACAATCTGAAATTGAATCCCACCAAGTGTGCATTCGGGGTTCCTGCCGGAAAACTACTGGGTTTCATCGTGAGTCAGCGAGCAATAGAATTGTACCTGTCATACCTCCTTTTTACACTACCGCACCCCGCGAACAAGGGTGTAGTAAAGGGAGTTTTTATAATTAAAGGACAATAGAAACGAGATTTATTATTAAGAGTTGGAGTCGCCACTTGAGAGATTTATGGTGTCCCAAGTCACCAATATGAATCCCTAATCAAAGAAAAAGTTGACTCTATATTACAGTCTACGAACCAGAAATCTGGATAAGGAATTCTATTAACCCGGGAGAAGGTGTTAGGCATTTTCGAGTTCCGTAGTTCTAGCACGATCGCTCAACTGTCATATTTGTCTTATTTATCTGATTTTATAACATGCTTTAACTTATGTGCAAATTTTAACTTTTAACCGCTTTTAATTATTTTTTAAGGAATTGAACGTCGTTTAAAATATGTTTTTGGATCACGTCACATGAAATGCACCTGGATCTGCGACACATTTTATTCAACATTTTGGGATTTGGATTTGGGTCGCATGAAATGCATACCCTAATTTAGGAAGGTAAAATTATTAAAGACGCGCCTAAAGAGACTAACGCATTATTATTTTGGGGAAGGCCATGAAATTTGCTAAACAGCCCGTCCCAAAAGCTACGTATTTTAATATATACATTCATGAGGGCCCGACAATTTATGTGTTTGGTTTGGCGAGGCTCGTCCCATATTTTATTTAAAGATATCCTAAAGCGAATATGATTTTTCTAATTATTTTGTCTCTAAAAGAAATAAAGAAAATCCTAATCAATTAACATTAAAAGTTCGGGCTTCAAGTTCAAGTCCGGGTCCAAACAAAAGGAAACGCCTTCCAGTTTGAACTCGCTACCTAACTTAAAATATGCAGTTTTAAATATTAACAAACCAACTACCATTTCAATCTAATTCAAACTTGGCTTTATTAGATGAATTGGACTATTGGAATTAACTATGTGTAATACAAAACCATTTTTTTGGAACTCCTTTTACGACTTGTTGAAAAATGCATCAATGCTTAAAAAATAGATGTCAGGCTAACGTTAATCACTAACATTTGAGAACTAATATTAGTTACTAACATTATTTAAATTGCTATTTAAAATGATGTTATTTACTCAAGTGAACTCGCAATTTCAGAACTAGACATTAAACCAATATGTTGATTTCCATTTGAACTATTTGAACCTGTTTTGTGACATATAAACTATTTGAAACTATTGTCACACCTCCTTTTTCCTACCGGCCTATTTACTACACCCCGGAAAGGGATATAATAAAAAGGAAGGAGTTTTTCCAATTTAAGGACAGTCGGAACGGGATTTATTTATTTAAATTTCAGAGTCGCCACTTGGGAAATTAATGGTGTCCCAAGTCACCGATTGAATCCCGAACCGAGGAAAGTTTGACTCTGTTACAGTCTGCGAACTAGAAATCCGGATAAGGAATTCTATTTATCCGGGAGAAGGTGTTACGCACTCCTGAATTTCGTGGTTCTAGCACGGTCGCTCAACTGTTATATTTACTTTTATCTGATTTCTATATATGTTCCATTTTTATGTGCATTTATTAACATTCCGCTTTTTATTTTTACAAAGAATTACAATGTCGTGAAAATGTATCTTGGACCACGCTGTACCAGTACGCCCGTGGCTTTTAACACATTTTGACTTCGTAGAGACTTGGATTTGGGTCACATAAATATGCACCCGTATTAAAAAGGTAATATTATTATAAATCGTGCCTAGAGTATCTACGTCTTGTTAACTTTAGGAAAGACCGTGAAATTTGCTAAACGGTCCTTCCAAATCTAAGATTTTTATAATAATTTATTTGAGGGCCCCGCAATTGTGTATTTAATGCGGCGAGGCTCATCTCATTTTTATTAAAGATCATACCTAAAGTATACTATATTTTCTACTTATTTTGTCTCTAATAACAAAGAGAAATCTTAATTGTTTATCATTACCTAATAGTTTTGCATTCTTGGTACCACAGACCCGTAAGAAATCAAGCTTTAGTTTATATTTGGG